>APFE030920599.1:0-22912 GCA_000404065.3 Pinus taeda | reverse complement strand
TTCCCTTTTCAGGTTGAAGTTCTCCCTTTTATGCGAGGTGAGACCTCCCTTTATTGGTTGAAGGTTTCCCTCTTCAAATCAATAGGAGCACTTCCTCTAGCAGAAGACTTCAACTTCTTGCCGGTTTTGGAAGAGTTCTGGGAACTACACTAAGCGTTCCAGTGTTGGTGGTCATCCTTAAACCACCGCCCTTTATACCAACATTTCAGAGAGCACATTCAGCCTAGTGCTGCCATGCATTTTTTGCACATTTTGCAGCTCTCTTCTTGGACTCATACATAACCCTTCGGATTAAGGGGGGGAATGTTGGACACCTAATCCTCAATGGGTTAGTGTGGAAGCCGAATAGACTAAAAGAAGTCCAAGAAACCTTGGGATGTGAAACCCAACGATCAAACATTGTACTATAAATGTATATCAATTGTTAATAAAAGATAGATTCTCATGTTTTATCATTCATATTCCTTTGTTGCCCATGTGTGTCTAATAGTAGGGATACATCAACGTTGTTTCCATTGCAACACAAACAAGGGTTTTAGGAGCCAAGCCATTCAGATATAAAAATTAAAAGTTGCATATCAAACTATATATTAGATTAATGTGGGCTATAGTGCATACATCAAGTACACATGAAACTGACCATTTTTTTCATTCAAAATGATTTTTAAACCTCTCTGAACAAAAAAAAACTTGGTGAATTGCAGCTCTTCTCTAAACAAAAAAGGATCTTTTATTTCATTATCAAAATGTGTGATTCAAATTTCCATAAAATACCTAGACTTGAAAGTTTTAAACTTTTATGGTTTGTGGATGCTACCTGAATCGAAAATGGGATGATGGTATGTAGAATTTGCAAGAATTGGAAAAAAACCACTAAAAAGACTAAATTCTAGTAGAGAAAATATTTCCTTACATGACTAATATATATAACAATTTTTTGAAAAGAGAGCAAGGGTATCCACTGTAAGAATATCCTATGAAAAGAGATGAGAGGGACAATGGATTGGGAATTAATAAACCTACATAAGGTTTTAAGATACAAAACCACTTTGTATTTTTGTACTTATTATTATCACTCTCTTGTGTTGAAAGACCTTGAAATTCCAAAATGCCAACAAGTTGCTTCTTGTTCCCCATGGAAGAAGTATCTCACTCTGGTTTTCCCTAATGCTTCTTCCCCAAGAAATAAGTAACTAACTCAAGTTCTCCCTAAATTATTTAAACACTTTATCTATGTGTTAGATGAATTAAAACAATAAAAATATTTCTATAAATGGCATGGCAACATGAGACAAGGACAACAGGGTCAAATGGGGCATTCATACATGATATTACATATTGAGAAAAAAGAACTCAAACCCTAAACATAATCTTGGTCAGTTCTTACAATACACTTGAGGAGTAAACCCAAATATATTTCGCAGCTTGTTGCTCCTATTGCTCTGCTCCCCACTTCTGTGGCTCCCTTCCCTTTCCTTTCATAGGCCACAAATGAGAATCGAAAATTTATTTTCCGCAACGATAGAAAATGGAAGAACAAATAATAACAAAAAATAAAAAGCATAAAAATAAATTAAAGATTAATTGAGTACCTTAAGGGAACACTAAATCTGAGAGGATTTGATCACGTGTGTTTCCTGCCTAGACTCTGATGGTGTGTGTCGAGTTGAGGGGGTTATCGATATGTGTGAAATTTCGGCATATGTGATATGATTGATGCTAGAGTAATTGGAGTTGCTTTGATGCCCACCAATAAAATTTTAGTTCCACCATTGCTTGAAGCAAGAAAAGATCTAGGGATGGGAAAATGATGCCAGCCTAAGCCGACTTTACCCACAGTATGCATATAAAATGCATAATCTCATTTGACCCAGTAATTTCAATTGATCTGCCTAGTCAAACCTTCATAAATTAAGGTTTAAGGCCCCTTCATTTAATCTCATGTGGAAATGTTTTAATTGACTATCCATAGTCTTAACCTTCATTACCTTTCCATTGCGACTTTATAACTCCACCTTCATTAAACTTTGATTAATCTATACCCTGCTCTTTAACTTTTTAATTCATTAATGTCGTGCATGATAACCAAACCCATACCATGGTGTTAGGTCCCTATACTACTAGTGTAACCCGTTATTGTTATTAATACAACCCCCTTATTATGTTGTTGTGCCTATGTATTCCCCATATTGTTATTATTGTGCCCCATAGAAGCCCACTACTGTTATTATTGTGCCCTTACATTATTATTGTTATGTCAGCTCTGATTATATTATGACCCCTTAGACTCCTATATATAGAAAGGAGGTCTTGTCATTTGTATCATCTAATAATTGCTCATTTGTGTAATGTAAAGTAGGTTGCCCCCTCGAAGAGGCTTATTTCTAAGGCGTTGATCTATATTTTCTATCTTTTTGTGCACTGGTTTCATAATATTTGGTATCAGAGCCGACATAACAATAATAATGTAAGTGCACAGTAATAACGATAGTGGGCTTCTATGGGGCACAATAATAACAATATGGGGACTACATGGGCACAACAATATAATAAGGGGGTTTTACTAATAACAATAAGGGGTTACACTAGTATTATAAGGGGGTTGTACTAATAACAATAAGGGGTTACACTAGTAGTATAGGGAGAATATGTATTGAATAGCCCAATGCTATCCATTCCAATGGCTGGTGCTGATGTTTTACTAGGAGTCCAATGGCTACAATCTTTGGGTACGATAAATTTTTAGTTTTCGAGAACTTTTCTTGAAATTTTTTTGGGAAGGAAATGAAGTTGAATTGAGGGGTATCGAAGGGAAACCTGGAAATATAATCAACTCTAACAGCATTAAAAAGCTTCTAAATAAAGAACAACGGGGTGTAATTGCACAATTATGTTCACTAGAGGATACCACATCGAAATCTTGTATTTCTCCATATCTCCAAAACGTTTTGGACAATCATTCCGAGGTATTTGAGACTCCCAAAGGCCTCCCACCTATTCATGATCATGATCATGCTATTCATTTGATTCCAGGAAGTCTTCCTCCAAACATCAAGCCTTACATATATCCATATGCCCAAAAGAGTGGGAACTCATTCAAAAGTTGCAAAAGGTCCCAGTTCAAACAGTATTGCGAGAACTTGACAAGGAAGGAAAAATCATATTGGAACCTGAAGCAGTCACAAAATCGAGAAATCGACAGCTATGAAATAGATCAGTTTCAGAGTATCTCATCAAGTGGAAGAACTTACCCGCTAAAGATTCCACATGGGAGGACAAGAATTTATATAGAAGCATCAAGAACTACTCAAGCATTGAGGACAACACTTTTTGAAGGAGAGGCATGTTAGGTATCTATACTACTAGTGTAACCTGTTATTGTTATTAATACAACCCCCTTATTATATTGTTGTGCCCATGTAGTCTCCATATTGTTATTATTGTGCCCCATAGAAGCCCACTACTGTTATTATTGTGCCCTTACATTATTATTGTTATGTCGGATCTAATTATATTATGACCCCTTAGACTCTTATATATAGAAAGGAGGTCTTGTCATTTGTATCATCTAAGAATTGCTCATTTGTGTAATGTAAAGGAGGTTGCCCCCTCGAAGAGGCTTATTTCTAAGGCATTGATTTATCTTTTCTATCTTTTTATGAGCTTGTTTTATAACACATGGTCTCCGGCTTTGGTTAAAACCCAACTTAAACCCAAAATACCTTTATCCGCTTTATTTCTATTATAATTCCTATATAGTAGAAATACACCACAAACACACGTAAACCTTACCTTTTTACCTTTCCTCGATCTTTGCACATTTTCCAATGTTTACCTTTATCGGATCAATCCTCCACCGTTGATTTCACTCCATCAAATCAACGGCTATCACGCGATCTCCATTCATCCTCCAGAACTCAAATAACTTTAACTTGTGTTGATAACATCTCGGGTTCTCTTTTCCCCAAGCCTTATCGGCTTCAATCTCCGTCATAGATCTTACCTTGCGATATGACGTTTGATGTCTTACCCGATCAACAAACTACTCAGTGATCCGACGTCGTAGATCAAAACCTCATTTGATCCAACACTACACAACGATATCGGGTGAGCTACTTACATGAGGATTACCCGCCTGATAAAGCAGTTTTCTCTCTCCTCCGACGTGCTACATGTCAACTGCTTAATGGAATCAGGTGACTCCCCTCTATTACCACTTACCACCATTTCTCTGTTCGATAACCCGCTTTTATTCTTTGATTAACTCTCAGGCTATTTAATGCCCAATGACCATAGATATTCTACCATCGACGGCTGCGACGGATCCTTCGGGTTCCTCATCCGTTAACTCTTAAATTGATCTTCACCGTTCATTTATTTACTCCATTCTATGTGAATTAATCCTGGCCGCTTATCTCCTTCAAACTCGTTCGTTGATCTCCAAGATCCAACGGCTCCTATGCATCGCTACACTCTCTTTTGTTTCTTCTCTTTGCTTCATTTTTACGTCGTTTCTTCAGTGTTCTCTATGGTTTGGGTTTCTTACAATGTTCTCGTCTTTAGTTTCCTACCTGTGTATTTGACTTTGCTCTATCCTTCCGTGGTTTAGGAGTTCTCCAAACTGTCTTCTCACTGATCTCGACTTCCGCTTGCACCTTTACGTTTCCTTCACCTTCACTGCAACATTAAAGGCTTCCTCCTATACTTTCTGTGTGTATAAATCCGTAGCACCTCTCTCTGTTACTCTTCTCTATATTACACCTCTGATTTTGCACCTGTAGCCTATGTTACGTAGAATAACTCAAGATCATACACACTCTATATCTCAAAAACTCAGTACACACACATGAACTCAAATCGAGTTGTTTGTATTAATAAACAAGTATTTACATAAGAGTTTCTCTCTATCTCTCTCTCTAGACTGATATTCTAATCAGTGGCCTCTGTTTTCCTACCTGCCCGTAGGCTTATAATAAACCTCTAATTCACACTTCTAACTAGCTCACCAACTATCTGACTTGACTAACTCTTTCTCTGCCTTTTTGGCTTACATTTGTACAAAAGGATTCTACAACCAATTCCTGGTTTAGATCCATAACCTTCTCAAAAAAATCTTAAAATATCTTCCTTATCTCTAAGGATCCTTTCTAATCCACAAAATCATGAACGATCTCCTAGTTCCTCTAACTCACACACTGTTCTTGAATTTTCTCTTTAATGAGAAGATTTCATTACAATATCCTCACTATTATACAACCATCATAAAAACATAGGAAAATAAATAATTAATCACTCTTTAGGGAATCAGGTCCCTTGAAACACAAGACCCTATGCTTACTAAAATACAATGGTTTTTTTGAGCAGGATGCTCCTGCATCAGCAAAGAATACCATGGCAAGATACAAAGAGTTTAGAGACAAATTTAGGAGAAAAGTTTTACAATTCAGGGAAATAGGAATAAAGTGTGCAGACCCGCGTAGCTTCTCTTAGAAGATGCATTCAATATCTTGATGAAGAAGTACATCACAATCCATAGCCTCATTGTCTCACTCGTATAATTTGAGAAACAAATGTCTAATAAAATTAATAATATGGTGTTATTAAACGCATATCTAGTCCACAGATCATGCATTCAATACAAACGGACGACATTCAATACAAACAGTGTTGACACTATGTGTTGGGGACTAAAGCCCAGGTGGTGGCGGCATGCCAACGTCACCACCTTATAAACCCTGAAACCCAAAGTTAAACTATGAAAAAAAAATGAGTTTTTTTTTTTTTAATTTGTTTATAGTTTTCAAATTAATACCAAAATGTGATCATTAAATGTCAATAGCAGAAGGTTTTTTAATATTAATTGGGAATTAAACTTGGGTTCAAAATAATGAAGTTATACAAGTTTATTGGTATATTATGGTATAAGTAATGCTTTATAAAATTGTAAGTATTCTGGGGTGGCAAGAGGGGGAGGGATTTTGATTAATCCTGAAGGAATGATAGAAGATAGATACGCCTGGGGATTGGGAAAGAAGACAAATAATCAAGATGAGGCTTATGGATTGTTCCTTGGTCTCACCTTGGCTCATAAAAAAAGAAATCATGGATATAAATATCCTAGGGGACTAGTCTACCTTCTGATCATAAATCATATGAACTACAACTCGGCAACTCAGAACAATAAATTGAATAAAATCCTCAGGAGAGCCCACGGAATGCTACCTCACTTTAGACAATTAAAGTTTTTTCACATCCTAAGAGGTTAAAATACGGAAGCTCACAGACAATCCAACTTTTCCTGCAAGATGAAAGAAGAAAGCAACGAGGTGAACAGTATAGTGGGACATTTTCCTATCCCCTAAATGCTTATATGAAAATCCAAAACTTGATAATTATTTTTGAATCCTATGTTAAAAATCGAAATAATAAGATGGAAAAATAGGGAGATCAAGTGGTTTATAATTCCTGACATCTCCCTCATGGATCCCTCATGACATCCCCCTCTTCCTTCATTCCTGCCTCTTCACCCTCCCCCTGCCTCCCCCTCTTCCACCTCCCCCACGATCACCCTCCTCTCCAGGCCGCCTAGGCCATCTTGGCTGCTCACCCCTCTTCACCCTCCCTCCTATCCTCCCTACCCCTGTCACATTTTCGCTCTCATCTCACACCCCCTCTCCCCGCCTCATGGTGGCTCTCCTTAGCGTGACGTGTTATTTCATTTATCGCGTGCCTATTGTCATCAGATGGTTGTAACACTTGGAGTTAGCTTGTGCTTAAGTGTGGGAGCTCTAGTTCTCGCTTCTTATATCAGTCTCCATAGCTGGCGCAATCAAGGACAAAACATGTGAATTCCCTCTGAACGAGATTGGCATTTAATCCATCTAGGCTGGTGCTGGGGACGGTGAATTTGGACAAGCCGGAAGTCGTTTCAACAATCAAGATCATTATGGAGGATCATTGGGATGCAAGAGGTAAGTGTATAGTCCCACACTTCTACATTTGGCTAAGGCTTGGAAATTTCTATATAAGGAGGCATAACAGTTTGATCTTCTGCCAGAAGAGTGGGTTTGTCTCAGTCCTTGTCGTAATTAACTTAAGGACCCCGTGGCAAGGTCTGGGAAGTCAGGGTATCTATGGTTTTTTCATGGTAGTGGCATTAAAGGGAAGTCACCCTCGGGAGTGTGAGTTAGAATTTCCAGATGGCGTCACTTTCAATACATATGATAAGAGTGATACAATTGAGGGGTTTTGTGATTATCCTTTCCGTGTGGTCTTCGTTGGGCTCTGTGTTTATCCTTTCTGTTTTGGTAATCCTTTCTATCAGTGTCCATCAATTGTTTTCGTGGATGAAATGAGTCATACCCATGAGGTGGCCTTAGTTTAGGTTCCTAGGGGCATCGTTGTCCTTGTTCGGACAGAATGACGGGGCGCTCGGTGAAGGAACGAGGGAGGAACCCTCCTAAGACATATTTCCCATCTCGATATTGTGGTCCCTGTGTCAAGGAACATGTTGAACTTATGGAGGGGTTGGCAATTATGCAAAGATGTCTACATCATCAGCAGAAGGAGGTATACAAAATGCAGGAGAGGTAGATTGAAAAGAACCTGAAAATTCGTTAATTAGATGATGAAATTGACTGTTATGTAAAAAATTAGTTACCTTTAGGTTTATTATTTAATTTTAGGTTTAATTAGACGAAAGGGCACGATCATAAGATCATGCCCTTTCCCAAAGGGTGTCCATGGCAGTATATAAGCCAAGAACCCCATTGTAATCATTCATCATCTATAATTCATCTTTTTAATAAAATATTTATATATATATTTCTGCGTATCAAAAGTTTTATGTTCCCTTGGTGTCAGAGCGGTCGAATCCTCTAGCCTGTGTTGGTTCATGCATCCATCCACTATTGTCACTGTACGTATCACTATTCTTTCCGTTGCCATATTCACTGCCGACACCCTGTCTACGCACGTCTCGCCTGAACTGCTCTCACTGTGCATATTTCACCTTGAGTGACACGCTGAAATATCAGCAGAACCAAGGAAGTGACACGCTGAATCAACAAGACGCCTGCGTCATTTTTTCCTGGGTTCCATTGCGTGGAATTTGTTGATACGATGAACCTACGCTAAAATTCTCGGCTCCCTTGCGCTGGGTTCTGCGGTTCCATTACGCTGCGGATACGCTGAACTGTCAATTTTCTTCTCCCTGCAGTGATAACGTTGAAGGGGACAGGATAATAACGCGAACAAAAAAGAAACTAAGGGTTTGAAGAGTCAAACGGTTGACAATAATACAGACTGTCCATAAAATACACATATATAAATATATATATATATATATATATATATATATTATATATATATAATATATAACGTGACATATAATATATAATATATATATATATATAGTTATATTATATATTATATATAATACATATAATTTAATTAATTAAATTTATTTTAATTAATTAAAAGTTATATATATATATATATATAATTTAATTATTAAATTTTATTTAATTACCAAAAAAAAACAAATTAGCTGGCAAATAAATATACGCCTCCGCAAACTCGCTCAATGTCAACAATGACAATGGCGAATTTCCAAAAGAAATTGTTGGATGCGGAGTATAAGATAAATAAAAACCACGACGAGGTCACTAAAAGATTAAACAAGTTCCAGATTAAGCTTGAGGAGCAGGGTGACAAATAAAAAAATCTTCAAGATACGACAAATCGAATAGAAATAAAAATGGAAAATCAACATGCCCAAACAGAAGCAGACATCAAAGAGGTCTGCTGAAAATTCTATGTAAAAAAATGAATTGTACACCCGAACAACTACTAAAAGAAAATGAAGAGAATTAAGAACACGTCTCATCAAATTCAACAAAGTCAACAGACTCTCATGAAAAAGTTGAATCGCTAAAAAAATCAGCGACACCCACCAAGAAGCAAGTAACACAGCCCTTACAAACAAGCAACTTTGGGATACCCTTACTAATCAACACCCTTTTTTCGCTCAACCATTAGCCACATACCAGCGAAGGGCAAAAGTCGAGATGCCTAAATTCGATGGAAACGAAAAAAAAACAATGTTGCATGGATAAATAAAGCAGAAGAATATTTTGAGATATATGACATCAATGACGATGACGAAAAGCTCAGACATGCATCCATGAAAATGGAAGGAGAAGCATATAACTGGTATATGTGGTGGAAAAAACAACACACGTCATTAGCTGGAGAAAATTTAAAGATGCCTTCTTTAAAAGATTCCAAGGTGTAAAAGAAGAAGAGTTCTTTTCAAAACTCATCAAGTTAAGACAAAAAGGAAGTGTGGATGAATACACTCAAGAATGGGAGACCTTAGTAACACGAGTACCTGGGTTATCAGAATCTCGTCTAATTCAGTCATACATCTCGGGACTCAAATCCCATTTACAAGAAGAACTTGAGATGCATGACATTACATCAATAGAAATAGCAAGACAAAAAGCAAAAATAGTCGAAAAGAAATCCAAACCAGTATTTTGGTCAAAAGCGGAAAAAACATATTCAAGACGAAGGATACCCGAGTATATGGACTCCAATAATACAAGATATGTTCCACCACATCGCGTGAAGATGAAAAATCTAATGTGGAAATGCAAAGGATAAAAGAGGGTAAATGTAAACGCTGTGGTGAGAAGTGGGACCCCAAACATAGATGTGCTAAACGAAAAGAACCAAAGAACCTATATAATTGTGAAGCAACCAACGATTCAAACAGTGAAGACTCTGACATAGAAGAAATAGAAGATGCTCTAGAATTCTCACCAGAATTAGATTACTGGAGTATTCTGCAAGTGTCATTATCAGCCATGACAGGTATATCACAACCTCGGACCTTAAAGTTAAAAGGACACATAAAGAAGAACAACGTAGTGGTTCTCATCGACTCTGGAAGCACACACAATTTTTTAGATGCAACCGTGGCAAAGAGACTCAATATTTTTTCATTTCCTTTACCAAACATGAAAGAGATGATAGCTAACGGTAAGAATATTGAAAAGGTGGGGAAATGCCATAAGGTCAATTTGCAGATTCAAGATTTTAATCTAGAGTCTCTGTTCTTCACAGTACCGTTAGGAGGAGTAGATGTAGTCTTAGGTATCCAATGGCTACGAACTTTAGGTACTTATGCCGCCAACCATCAAGTACAATTTATAAAATTCAAATGGGGAGGTCAAAAGTACAAACTACACAGATTCCAAGCACCAGAAAGTCAAGTTGTATCATCATCTCAGATGATGAAGCTGAGTCGAAAAGGAGCACCTACTTATGTAGTACAATGTCACCAATTAGAAATGTTATCTGCAAATATGACCAGAGAAGAGTCACCAGAGATACAAGATTCGATTCGGAAGCATGGAAAAGTATTTCAAGACCTACCTATGAAGATGTCACCTAATAGGGAAATTGAGCATACAATAGAAGTCAAGGCAAGGTCAAACCCTGTCAACATCAAGCCATACCGATATCCACATCATCAAAAAACGGAAATTGGGAGATTAATCCAAGACCTTTTAAAGTGTGGGACCTTGATCATCTTGGAATATTTGATCAAGTGGAAGGACTTACCCGAAGAAGACGCTTTCTGGGAGAATGAATCATTCTTCAACAATATTCGTTGTTACTTATGCTTTGAGGACAAAGCATTCTTTCGAGAGGAAGGCAATGTTATGTAAAAAATTAGTTACCTTTAGGTTTATTATTTAATTTTAGGTTTAATTAGACGAAACGGCACGAGCATAAGATCATGCCCTTTCCCAAAGGGTGTCCATGGCGGTATATAATCTAGGAACACCCTTTGGGAAAGGGCATGATCTTATGATCGTGCCCTTTCGTCTAATTAAACCTAAAATTAAATAATAAACCTAAAGGTAACTAATTTTTTAGCTCTGCGAATGCAAATTGAGGACCTCCAAATCAAACTGGAAGAAAAAAACTCTCAGTCTGAAGAAGACAATACTAGAATTGCTCTCAATTGTCTAGCTACAATGGAGGATTATCTAGCCCCTTATGTTTTTCTTTTTTGCTGCCGAAATATAAATGTGCTTTCTTTTTTAATTAGTTTTGTAGGGTATATAGTGGTAATCAATTAGATATGTGGTTTTTTGTAATTTTGGAAAAAAATTGGGTTTAGATGAATAGTATGAAACTATTGTTGCCCATGGATGCCATTGTAATCAATCTTTAATTCTCTTGGTTTTTGGTCATGCACACGCGCGGATTATATAATCCTTCTACTCTTTACTGTTAAAAAAAAATGTAAGTATCCAAAAAATGTGAATTAGTTGTGGTGAGAGAAATGATTTTTAATTTAAAGCTTTTTAGTTAAGTTTGAATATTAACTATTTATTTATCTATATATAATTATTAAAATGATTATTTATTTATTTTCTTAATTTGAATTGTTTTGTATATATGCCTTCTCTTCATTCTTCTAATGAATACAAAAATTACTCTTATGGATAATTTGACTACTTAACATCTTTATATTAATTTCTATAACTCTAATTTCAATGTGGGTGGCATGGTATCTTTTATTAAAACTCCAAATAAAATTACATATACTTTTATAGGTGAAATCATGATGGGGAGATATTAATTTCTATAACTCTAATTTCAATGTGGGTGGCATGGTATCTTTTATTAAAACTCCAAATAAAATTACATATACTTTTATAGGTGAAATCATGATGGGGAGATAGTGTATTGTTTATAAAATGATGTGTGAGGTTAAATGATAGTTAAAACAAAAACATAATATCTACTCAATTTTATTTTATTTTTCACGAAAAAAATCAAGGTATGTCCACTTGAAGGGACTACACCACCCAAACTAATATGAATATAACTCTAAGGGCGTCCAGGAAAATTAAACCCTATAATTTCTTAATGACAAGGTGCTTTAGCAAAGGGACCCCAACCAATTGAGCTAACCCTCAAGGATGTCAACTCAATTAAATCGGTGATAAAAATAATAAATGCATGTAATTTAATTTATTATGTTGTAATTTTATTTTTTATTAATAAAAAATATAAACAATTTAAAATCATAACATGCATATCAACATTAAAATAAATTTAAATAGTAATGATCATATTATCAATATCTTTTAGAAATAAATTGGTGTAGATGTTACCATGTCCGACATTTCGAGTGGACTTTCCACCCATCATCAAGGACCAAAATGCAAAGATGATAAGCGTGACTGCTAATTAAACCTTAAATAATGAGATTGGACAAGAAATTAATGATAAAAAATATAAATTATTAATAATAAATAGTCAAAATATTATTAAATTATTAAATGAATGAATAAGCAGTTAATATAAACAATCAAAAATATAAATTATGGAGAAATTTAATAAGAAAGGGGTTAGATAAATAGTGAAACTATATATATATTATGAATTGTTTTTTATATATAATTGAATGGATTGATAAAGGGAAAAGGGGTAAAGGAAATGTTATAAGAATAGAATAATGAAAACAATATGATTTATATTTATAATTATATTAATTTATATTTATATATATAATAATTGAATGGATTGATAAAGGGAATGGGGGTAAAGATAATGTTATAAGAATAGAATGACGATAATTGAAACCGGGAGGGAGGATAATGATAAAGATGAACATTCCTTCAACACCAAGCAGCTTATTTGTTTTGAACATGCTAAAGTTCTAGCTAGTATCCCATCTTATAGTACTTGAATCATCAGGGAAGCTCTGGAAATCGAAAAGAACCCCAATAACCTCGACAATGAAGACGGTTATAAACTTAGACCCTCACAGAAACCGATAAACCATCAACTTAGTCTATAATTTTGTCATTCTATTCCCCAACCCCCTTTCATCTTTATGATTATCCTCTTTTTCCTTTTTGTATTCTTCTTCCCTCCCGGTTTCAAAATTCATATATTGTTATCATCATTCTATTCTTATAGCATTATCTTTACCCACTTCCCCTTATCAATTTATTTATATATATATATATATATATATATATATATATATATATATATATATATAATATATATATATATATATATATATAATATATATATATATATATATATATATATATATTATATATATATATATATATATATATATATATATATTCATATAATATATAAGATAATAATAACTATTATTTATATATATATAATCTAATTTCACTATTTATCGAACCCCCTTCTCTTATTAAATTTTTCCATAATTTGTATTTTTGATTGTTTATATTTAACTGCTTACTCATCCATTTAATAATATCTTTACCATTTCTTTTTAATAATTTATAATTTTTATTATTAAATATTACTGTTTAAGGTTTAATAGGCACCCACACTTATATTTTTTTGCTTTATCGTCCCTCATTGATGGGTGGAGTGTCAACTTGAAACGTTGGACAAGGTAAACATATACACAATTTATTTTCGAAAGATATTCACAATATGAATAACTATGGAAACCTCCACTCTCAAATTATTCAGATTGACAACCATGATATTTAAGAACATATAACTAATAAACATATAAAAACTTAATAAATTTAATTAATAAACATATAATTAGAAATAAGAATAGTTTTTTATAAATATGTGAAATGCATACATATATAAATATTTTTATTAAGAACTAGCATAAACTTATCATAATTCTGGATTTACTAAGCATTAAGACGAATCAAATCTCTCGAGATCAATTTGACCATATAAATTATAATAATATTGTAACCATTTTATTTCATAACTTCATATTTAAATTCAATTTGTAAGCATTTAAAAACACCCCTCTCTCTCTCTCGATATATATATATCACATTAAAAAATTATATAGCATGTTAAAGAAAAATGTGAAGCATAATTATATGTATTAGGGTTTTCTCCCCTAAGTGCAACTCAATTGGTTATTATCGTGATATGAAGTATTGGGTAAATTAAGAGATCCAAGGTTCAAATCCCACGGAAGTAACCCGATATACAGAGAGGAGGACAAGTTGTAAGCCCCATAAGTATAGTTGTAGTGATTGAAATAAACCATGTGTTACCTGAGTACTAGTCCGATCTAGTTGTTGATTCCTCTTGTTGTGTGTGTGTGTGTGTGTGTGTGTGTGTGTGTGTGTGTGTGCGTGCATGTGTGTGTGCGCGTGTGCGTGTGTGTGTGTGTGAAATTTATATAAATATAAATGATATTATTAAGAACCAACCTAAATCCATCCAAACTCTAGATTTACCAAGTGCAAAGAAGATCAAATCTCTCAAGATCCATTTACTATATAAATTAAAGTAATAATTCATATTCGTAACTATTAAATTTCATATTTAGATTGACAACCATTTAAAAACTTAATACATACAATAAACTTTTTTTTTTAAGATAAGTCATCTCTCTCTCACATCAGCGTTATGCATATCACATTAAAAATTAAATTAAAAAATTATAAAGCATGTCAAAGAAAATTTCCAAGGCTATATATATGTAATTTTATGTATCAAGGTTTTAATAAAACTATAAATAAGAATGTGTGTGTGCATGCGTGTGAAATTTATATAAATATAAATAATATTATGTAATATCCCGAAAATGGATTTCTCAGCAAATCATGCCTGAAAAATGCATTTTTCAGGAAAGTGGGCTTCAGCTATCATAAAAAGTGTTTAAAAACACTTAGAAACCCACTCCAAATACTGCAGCAACCTTTACTCAGCTTTTATGGGCAAAAGGGTGGGGAAAAGTGAGGATTTTGGCCCTAAAATGAGTGTATAAGAAAATATGCGTAAAATGAAGGGTCAAGGTTCTGTAATATGTTAGATTAGGTCAAGAGGGATATGCATGTCGAATTACAGCAAAAACAAAGGCGTTTTACTAAGTTAAACTGTTCCTCCTTCCCGAATAGTCAAGAAAAACCCTGATTTCCCATGACTTTGAGTATGCAGAAATTTATTGAAGCAAGGGAAGCATATTTTCTAAGGGTATAAGATGTAAAAAAGTATTAACAATCATAGAATGAGTTTAGGAATATGGAATAGGCATTAAGCAAGGTTAAACAACAATTTTACATAGAAAATCCCTCAAGATTGAGGTGTTGCAAGACAAGAGAATGACCCAGAAACCCTTCAATGTTATTCCCAGGAGGCTGAAGCTTATTTTTATTATATTACAGATCTGCAACTGATAAATACATGAAAACAAAGATCTATAATGAAACCAAATGCCCAAAGGGCTCTTTATTACATTCCCCTTGGGGATTTTAGCAATACATGAAAATGTCGGAGCAAATATGAGTTTTACTACAACAGATCTGTAGAATGATTCAAAATTTCTGAAGAAAAAACTTCAGTAAATGTATCAGATTAGAAATATACTTGGATTGGTTGGCCAATCCAAGGATCACCCTTGATGCAAGGAGGCTTCCTTCACATCAGAGATCTAGCTCCAAAATGATGCCAAAAACCTTGGAATGCTGCTCCTTCAGCAATAACACAGATCTGGGGAAAGAACTGTTTAATATACCATGAAGAAAACATTGGCTTGATGCCAAGATCTACAAATCAGATCCAATGTCTTCCACTCTGGTCCTCCAAAGGAAAGAAAGACTCTCCCTCTGAAAAACAAGCAATGGAAGTGGTGTTGTGGAGTCTCCACGGCAACACCCTACAACACAGTATTATGTTGCTGCAGTAATAACGTTGTCCTAGAGGATGATGCTTCTGTCTTGAGCCAAAATAACGATGGGACAACCTCACCCGAGCAGGCACTCGAAGTCCCCCAAGGCTGAGGGTGAGATCTCCGAATGGAGACACTCGGTGCACTAAACAGTGCAGCAGACTGGTTAAACAACCAGCGTGCTCAAGAAGTCGAAATGACAAACTCAATAGCATAAACATATGCATGAATGGAAATAGCTCTCCTCCCCTCCATTTATATAGCAATTGGAGACCCTTCATGGGCCCTTCCTCTAGAAGCTTCCCTCCTATGTTGTCATGTAGTGCTTTCCAACTCATACCCTACGCTGGTTGACTTGGTCAAACCTCTTTGCAAATATCTCCTTTCACACATGAGGATGTGAAATCTAGTTCCATGGTTGATCCCTTTTCATACTAGAGGGATTTTATTTATGTTTTTATTATCTTTGGGCCTCCTTACCCAATTATTCATTTCCTAAATGAGTTTAGACAAAATTTAATGTTCCAATTTATTGAAGAAAAATTTGGAACATTACAATCCTCCCCTCCCAAATGTTGCTTGTCCCCAAGCAACTGTAAGGATAGAACTGAAGAATCGCCACTCAAGGCATGGAATTTGGAATATAATGAGGAACATCTCCCTTCTGTGGATCCTCCATCCCCAAGCAATCATCCAAACAAAATTAGCCACCTCCCAACAAGGCAACTCCTGAAAATCTCCTTCCACCTCAAGCTCCGGTAATGAAGGTGGGATGAAAATCTGAACTCGGCAAGCATCATAGCTTACCCCATGCTGTCCTTCTCTCCACTCATGACAAGTGTAGAGTGTATGCTAATCCTAGGCTGCAAAATTATTGCCCTCCAATGGCAAAGTGAAGAACAATCCTCCAAAGGAGACTCCTCCAACAATGAAGAACAAGCTAGCCCAAAACAATCCATCCATGAAGAATAGGACATGGTCATCATGGTACATCCTAATGAGAGGTTTGCTGAAGGTTTTACATGATGATACATGATGCAAACAATTTCTCACAAGGATACAGTGCAGTCTCATCCACTGCAACTTCAGAAAATTACATGGCAAGCAATGTCCATGATTCATCACATCTACTAAAGGATAGTAAATGGTTGAGTGTAACAACAATAATACATGATCAACACTTTCCCATGGCTGTACAATGGATGAATATCAATCTTATGGCTCACCTCAAAAGAGAACAAACATTTGGCTGTGCTGGCCATATCTCCTCTCATGCTCCCATTAGAACATGTGGCGCAGAAATTGTGAGAATTTTTCCCACTCACGGACACATCCAACTCATGTGTCTCCCTCATAATCAAGCCTCCCATACAAATCTTATCTATATCAGCAAATAAAGACATGGTCAGCAGCAAAATAAAGAAAATGCTGAAGGTTACAAGTGATGCAAGAAGGTACCAACAGCTTTCCCCGTAGTGACAGTGCAGTTTTGCAAGTTGCTGCTTGATAAAAGTACATGGCAAAATGTTTCTTTTTACATGGTTAATCATTCTTGTCAGCAACTAAACATACATGTGGTGATAAAACATTTTCCCAAGGCCGCAAAAGAGATGGCTGCCTCCATCATGTAGATTGGCGCAATACAATTCATGGTGCAATTTGACGAGCTTGCCCTCTTGTGAAGCAATGCTCTACATAAGAATGGTAAGAGTGTGCAAATCAATGAATGTGTAAACAAGCTTCTCACCATATGCTGGAAGTAATATGGTACATGGGTCCATACATGAGTCCTTCATAGTGTTTTGGCATGCTATGAAGAAGAATGAACCATGTGCTGCAAAAAGATAATCCTCCTTATGCTTGAAAACCCAAGTCAAGAAGAATATTCCATAGATGTCTCTATCATCATTACCTCCTCTTTGTTCATCAAGTGCAACAAATATGAAGTGATCCTGAGACCTATGGGTTATGGATCCACCATATCTCTGTTGGCCACACTTCATCCATAAGTCTTTACTCCAAGGTGACAACGTTGTGAGCTTATGCAAATAAGCTCCTGTCAATATAAAACTATGTTCTTTGACATGCTCCTTGTCAAAGATTCTTCCAATAATGCTGCAACAAATGTGGAATACTTCCAAAGATGGAAGTGCTTCCCAATCATCATTAAAGTTCAAGGAGATAGTGCCATCCCCTCCTCCTGCAACATCATACAAAGTGTGAGAGCAAATCTTCCCTTGCTCTCCCAAGCAAAGCAACATAGTATCTTGTTGCCTCCTCATACTTCCATCATACATCTCATGTGATGAAGACACATCAACATCATGCATCCATTCTCTATGCTGCTCAATGATGCAAGTATCCTGCCATCTTTTCTCCATCTTGCCATTCTTAGGAAGAGTGTTTTCCAAGTGATGGCCAAACTCTTTCAAGAGTAACCAGCGCAACCAAGCCTACTGTTGCCCTGTATCATAGATCTGTAAGTAGCCTCCTAGTTCCTTGCTCATCAACCACATCCACTCAATCACCTGTGGATGCCTCCTTCTTCTCCTTATCTTGGTACTCCTCCCATGAGGGCTACCATCCTCCCAAATCAAATTCCTGTCTTTGCACTTTATGGGAGTTTGAAATGTAAGCTTCTCAAGGATCAATGAGACCCTATCAAGAATCAAATAGGTGGTACGAAAAAACCTCCCATCATGATGTGTATGGCTCAAGGGATGTCCAACACAAGCATGAGAGATGTTATCCATCCTAAGATGTCCTCCATCTTCTATCTGCTCTTGTGAGAAGGGAAGAAAAGCATTGCATTCCATGGTGTGTCGAAGTGCATCTCCAATGAGATCTCTCCTTGAGACCTCCCTTTCATCCATAGTCTTCCAAAACCAATGAGGTCTTGGATCTGAAAGTAGAAGTTCCTCTTTGAGCTGAGAAGAGCTCATTGAGAAAGTGTCATCTTGAAGGGAGAAAAGTTTTCTTACTCCAAGATGTCTACCATCAATCTTCAAGGCTTCAAACCCCAACCTCCAATGTGATGTACAATCCAACAATGGCTCATGAGAATGATGGCTTGATTCCTTCTTGAGTGTTTCCATGTTGCACAGCGCAGTGCAACCAAGCTGCTCTATAATAGCATGAGATTTGACTCTTGGTCATGCAAAAGTACATCTCCAAAAGAATTTGTTGCAACAATGGAATGTGGAAATCTCTTCATACCTTGATGTGCATTTAGAACTTCTTGTAGGGCTACAAGAGTCCCTTCCTCACAAGTGTTGGCTGCCCCAACTGTTGATGCATGTGGCTGCTCTTCCCTGAGTGTGACAGCATTATCACAAGCCTCCTCAAGAGGTGATGTGATCTCTTCTTTCTTTGTTCTTTCTCCATCAAAGGTTTGGATCAAACTTTGAGTGAACTCTGCAAAAGTCTTCACCCTTGCATGGCTCAAGTTGCTGCACCACCAATCATAGGCTTCACCCTCCAAGTGCAGTGCTAAGATTTCAACAGCTTCTTTCCCTGCTATAGGATGTAGTAGGAAAAATGCCTCCAACTTTCTCACCCAAGTTCTTGCTTTAGATGATCCATCAAAGGTAGACAACAAAATTCTATTGCCTTTGATTTCTTTTCTGCTGCATGGCCTCTTCTCTTCCTTCAGCTGGATGAAATGAGGAAAATCTAGAGTCTCCCTGAAGGCTCTAGGTTGAGATCTATACTCAACAAGGTAATCACTAAGAATCTCATGATCTAAATATCTTCCATGCTCAATATATTTTTTTTTATGAGAATAGGAAGTGCATGGTACTTCCTCTTCTTTTTCTTCAATCTTCTTGACCTCCTCAAAGGTGGATGCATCTTCTCTGGGTCTAAAAATAGATGAGAATAAACTCATATTTTTCAATGTTGTGATCTTCTTGGGCTTAGACTCACAGGGATCAGTCGATCCCTCATACATGGGAAAAGGTGACCTCCCAGTGGTATGCTGCAACTTTGAACTCTGCATGCTAGATCCCCCATTGTTCCATTCACTTTCATCCTGCCTGAGCTGACAGTAATCTTTGAAAGGAAAATCTGCTCTGAATTCTTCCCTCATGGACTGCCATTTACGGAAATAGTCTCCAAAGGGTATATGATCATGTTGCCTCCCTTTCTCACTTAATACTAGCGTTAAGAATGTAGGCATTATGATCCTGGTTGGCCTACTGAAGGCTGGTGAATTCTTCTCACACTGTTGTGAGATCCCCATATTTTTCTTAGATAGCTAGCTCCACAGGCTGAGCCAAAACTATGCTCTGATACCACTATAATATCTCGAAAATGGATTTCTCGGCAAATCATACCTGAAAAACGCATTTTCAGGAAAGTGGGCTCAGATATCATAAAACGTGTTTAAAAACACTCAGCAACCCACTCCAAATACTGCAGCAACCTTTACTCAGCTTTTATGGGCAAAAGGGTGGGGAAAAGTGAGGATTTTGGCCCTAAAATGAGTGTATAAGAAAATATGCGTAAAATGAAGGGTCAAGGTTCTGGAATATGTTATATTAGGTCAAGAGGGGTATGCATCTCGAATTACAGCAAAAACAAAGGCGTTTTACTAAGTTAAACAGTTCCTCCTTCCCGACTAGTCAAGAAAAACCCTGATTTCCCATGACTTTGAGTATGCAGAAATTTACTGAAGCAAGGGAAGCGTATTTTCTAAATGTATAAGATGTAAAAAAGTATGAAAAATCAGAGAATGAGTTTAGGAACATGGAATAGGCATTAAGCAAGGTTAAACAACAGTTTTACATAGAAAATCCCTCAAGATTGAGGTGCTGCAAGACAAGAGAATGACCCAGAAACCCTTGAGAATTATTCCCAGGAGGCTGAAGCTTATTTTTATTATATTGCAGATCTGAAACTGATAAATACATGAAAACAGAGATCTATAATGAAACCAAATGCCCAAAGGGCTCTTTATTACATTCCCCTTGGGGATTTTAGCAATACATGAAAATGTTGGAGCAAATCTGAGTTTTACTACAGAAGATCTATAGAATGATTCAAAATTTCTGAAGCAAAAACTTCAGTAAATGTATTAGATCGGAAATATACTTGGATTGGTTGGCCAATCTAAGGATCACCCTTGATGCAAGGAGGCTTCCTTCACATCAGAGATCTAGCTCCAAAATGATGCCAAGAACTCTAGAACGCTGCTCCTTCAGCAATAACGCAGATCTAGGGAAAGAACTGCATAGTATACCATGAAGAACACATTGTCTTGATGCCAAGATCTACAAATCAGATCCAATGTCTTCCACTCTGATTCTCCAAAGGAAAGAAAGACTCTCCCTCTGAAAAACAAGCAATGGAAGTGGTGTTGTGGAGTCTCCACAGCAACACCCTACAACACAGTATTATGATGTTGTAGCAATAACGCTATCCTAGAGGATGATGCTTCCATCTCGAGCCAAAATAACGATGGGACAACCTCACCTGAGCAGGCACTCGAAGTCCCCCGGGGCTGAGGGTGAGATCTCCGAACGGAGACACTCGGTGCACTAAACAGTGCTGCAGACTGGTTAAACAACCAGCGTGCTTAAGAAGTCAAAATGACCAACTCAATATCATAAACATATGCATGAATGGCAATAGCTCTCCTCCCCTCCATTTATATAGCAATTGGAGACTCCTCATGCGCCCTTCCTCTAGAAGCTTCCCTCCTATGTTGTCATGTAGTGCTTTCCAACTCATACCCTGCGTCGGTTGACTTGGTCAAACCTCTTTGCAAATATCTCCTTTCACACATGAGGGTGTGAAATCTGGTTCCATGGCTGATCCCTTTTCATACTAGAGGGATTTTATTTATTTTTTTATTATCTTTGGGCCTCCTTACCCAATTATTCATTTCCTAAATGAGTTTAGACAAAATTTAATGTTCCAATTTATTGAAGAAAAATTTGGAACATTACATATTATTAAGAACCAACATAGATCCATCTTAACTCTGGATCTACCAAACTCTGAGAGGAATCAAACCTTTCCTCAACTTTTGCACTCAAAAAGTGATTTTTACCTTGGGAGATTTGATCCCTCTTTGCACTTTATAAATATGGGGTTTAGATGGATCTATTTTATACAAATACATACGTATATATATATAATCATAATATGTCTTATTTTTTCACAACTCATATTTTTTTCTTGTAAATGAAATATCCTTCTATTAATAAAAAATCAAGATTACAGCCATAATGATCCTTCCATCACTAAGGCTACCACTTGGGAAACTAGACCAACGACAAAAAAGAAGATGTTAGTCCAAAAATTTATAAAATTAGTCATATTAGCTTAGCCAATTTCTAGTGTTACTAATACTATCAATCTTGCGTATACAATATACATGCTTGAAATAAAAATTAAATTGTTGCATACATAAATTATATAATAGAAACATGGAGCCACAAAGATAACCAACCATACAATCAACCGTGAGCCATCTAGATTAGCTAAAGACAAAGTCGAAACGTCAATGGGGCTTATTGGGGTGCTTGGTGAGGTTGGGCCCCATGAGTCAGTATGGATTCTATGTGAGCTTGTCAAAGCACCATATCCTTGTGCTCAGCCTAAAGGTCATCCATTGGAAGGAGGATTTCACTTTTGGCCTCCTATTAAGGAGGACTTTACCAAGGAGTGCTTTGATATACTAGTAGAGCTTAATTGTGTAGATATTTTTGTTTTTTGTACCTCTGGTGTAGCCCGTATCAGGAACCTAGTCATGGACAGTGACCAAGACCTCCATATAAGAAATTCCCCTCTCATTGCTAAGACCTTTTCAATTGAATAATGAATTTCTTCTTGAATGCCAGAGTATGCAAGTGGAAGCATCAAGCAAAAATATGGGCACATAAATGACCTCAAGCACTACCCTCCACATGGCTTGACAAGCCTTGTGGACTTTGAGTGTGTTGTCGAGGCATGGTGAGGCAGTGGGGGAGGCACTGCCCAAGCAAGGAGAGGTGCATCTAAAGGATGCCAATCGAGAGAAATTGTAGGAGGGTAAATCAATGAGGAAAAGTTGGGGCTTGCAGAAGTCAAAGGTAAATCGAAAACCAGAACATGCCCATTAAATGAAGTTAATAAACCAACATCGGACTAACCACACGTGTTAACCAAATATCCAACCAGAAAAAAACCATCGAG
>APFE030920592.1:4478-38466 GCA_000404065.3 Pinus taeda | reverse complement strand
AAGGCACAGTTGTTTGATGTTTGATCCCATGTTGGCAAAGATAGTTTTCAAATTCATTTCAAGTGTATTCTTTTCCATTATTAGTGCAAATATTGCCAATATGAGATTGTGCATCATTTTCAATCCATGTATGAAAATTCTTGAATGTTTGAAAAGCATCATATTTGTTCTTCAATAAATAAACCCAACACATTCTGGGGTAGTCATAAATAAATGTCGTCATATATTTATTTCCATTTGCAGAAAGAACAGGCATTGGACCACATAAATTTGAATGAATGAGTTCAAGTATTCTATGTGCTCTTGAATGTGAATCATGAAAAGACTGTTTTCTATTCTTTCCTAGAATGCAAGAATCACATTCCTTAAGTTTAATTGTAGGCAAACCAGTAACACCATTTTTCTTCAACAAGCAGAGGTTGTCATAGTTCAATTGTCCAAATCTAGTATGCCATAATAAACTTTATGGAAATGTACCTTCTTCAAAATGAGAATTGTATGAGAAATTGTGTGCAAGAGCAGAGGTACCATGCAGCTTGAGAAGCCTTTATTCTTTTATCCCCATCATGACAGGTGAGTGGTCTGGATCTTTTCTCACCTCAAGCTTTCCATCAAACATATGAATGGAGTTTCCTTGCTAGCAGATGTGGACCAAGGATAGCAAGTTTCTCCTTAGTTTTGGTAGATATAGAACATGATGCAAAAGAAAGTTTGGAAGACCAAGCAATTTAAGCCTGATTGTTCCAAGCCCTGACGGCTTGAGTTTTGATTTGTCTGCAAAGTATACTGCTCCATCAACATTGTCAGTAAATGCTTCAAAAACAACTCTTCTAAAAGTCATGTGGTTGTTGGGTGTGGAGCATGATTATTTAGAGGTCTTTGTTTTAGTTGGATGTATACCCCAGGAAGTTTGTACACCCCTCCACACGAGGGGGTGTGGGGGGGACTTGTCCCCCCAGGCTGGGGGTTCCAAAGGCTAGCAGTCCCCCGGCAGGGGTTTCAGGGGCAACGCCCATGAAGCCAAGTCCAAAGAGGAGTCATTTTCCAGCAAATGAAGCAACAATGGAGTTTCTACAATCATTCTCGAAGTGGGAGATTGTTGGGTGTGGAGCATGATTATTTAGAGGTCTTTATTTCAGTTGGATGTATACGCCAGGAATTTTGTACACCCCCCCACGGAGGGGAGTGCGAGGGGGACTTGTACCCCTCGCAGGGGTTCGGGGGAGCCGATTGCCCCTGGTTGGGGGTGTTCCAGGGACTAGCGGTCCCCAGGAAGGGTTTTCGGGGGTAGCACCCTCGAAGCTAAAAACAAATGTAAAATTGCCTTGTAAAAGTATAGTAATTTCTAGTCAATCTGTGTCGTTCATTAGGCGGATGATCTAACAGTAGAACTTATGTTTAGTTTAGGGTTTTTTTTCCCTAGAAGGCAACCCCTCTCTTTGTATGAGGGCATTGTATTGAGGCTATGAAATAGATGTGTATTCTCTGAGCGAGAAACCGTGAGGTGAGACTGTAAGATAAAATAGAGGATATTACAGCAAATTTGTTGTAGGTTGTGTCTCTTCAAATTTTGCTAGATAATAGAAAGGAAGGATTGGTTGTTCAAGGTGGACGTAGCCCAAACTGGGTGAACCACATATATCTGTGTCTCTCTGGTTTTATGCATTTTCTGTGTTTATATTTATGTAATATTCTGTGTTCCATTGTCTATAATATATAATTTTCTAACTGTGGCAAGTTGCTCCTGAGTCAAGCAACCAATCATTTTTCCAAGAAGTAAGTGAAGCATTAAATAAGCCTTCATTTACTCCAATATTACAGTGTACCACAACATAGTGAGCGGATTTAGGTGCTTTACCTTTGTCTTTGTCATTAGTTTTACCTTTGGGTTGATTTCTTTCCTGCTCAATTATGTCCCAAGTCAACTTGCATGTGGATGCATCATGTGATCCATATCTTTTGCAGCATATGTGGTGCAAATTTGACTTTTCTCCTTGAGAGTGTCTGCCCCCCTACCTCTTCCTCTTCGACCACCTCTTCCTCTGGAAGAATCTTGAGCAAGATTATTTTTTCTATGAGAAAGGCACAGAACCTCTTCAGAAGACTCAAGAGCTATCTTCTTGCCAAAATCTTTCTCTCTTTCAGCAAATTTTTTCACAAAGGGAGTCAAAGATAATATCTTTGAGATTTCCATTTGCTTGCAATGACTCAAGATAATTTGAATAAGTGAGATAAAGTGCCTTGAGAAAAGCTATCAAAGGAATATTCAGTTCAACACTAGTGACTTTGATATCATGCATTATATATTTTACTTATGATGCAAGAGCAAGAGGATTATTATTTTGTAATTCAAGGGTGAAGAGTTTAATCATGAGTTGAACAACTTCAAGTGCAGAATGTGAGTCATAGAGTTCCTTCAGTTTTTGTAAGGCTTCGAAATCATTTGAAAATGGCAAAATGTGGTGACTCACCTCTTCATTTACTAATGTTGCAATCAATAAATAGTCCTTTTTGTTCTTATTTTCCCAAATGGTGAACTCCTTGTCTGAAGTAGGTTGTTCTGGATCTTTGTCTCCGTCTGCAACACACACTCTTTTCCACAACTCATTGAAAATGAGGGTGTGTTTTATCTTCCGGGACCACTCAGGATAGTTCTCCTTGCTGGTAAGAACTACTCCCACAATAGATATGATTGAATGCATTCTTAAAAGGACTCTGTGCTTCAAAATAATGCAGCCTTTTTCTTCCTTCTTGATTATGTAAGAAATTGATTTAATATACAAAGAGCAAAGCTATATTCTATTCATATAGAATATCACCACTCGTATGATATTATTATATTACCAGTCACCATTCATAATATGTGACATACCATCACATACCATCATATTTTCAACCTTCTTTCATATCATATAGCAAGCATTCATTCTCTTGACATTCAAGGGGACCGCTAATCGCACCATTTTAATGCATAAATCTTATAGTACGCTCACAAAATCATGCACTATATAAGACTAACCATAAAACAAATTCACATCTCTGTCATACAATATATATGTTGACTAGTATTAAAAAAAATAGAGTATCGTAGGATATATATTTCAACTCTCAGTTAACATGTATGCAAATGTTGCACAGTCTTCAAAAAAAAATTGACTTACACTATACACAACACACTAAAGTATTTCAATGCACCAACTCTCCAAAGCTCATGTTCGGGTGGCGCCACCAGCACAGAGTCTTGACTTTCACACTACCAGCACCACATGTATATGAAGGAATCTGCATCCAGCATCGTTCTTGACAAAATAGAGCTTATGGCAGTCAAAGCAGAGCATATGGTAGTCAAAGTGAAGGATACATATGGGAGTTGATGCATTTTGGAGCCAAGCAGGGTGGACTGTGGACTATGCAACATGCAATCCTTTCACACAATATAGAAATTCTAATCACAGTGATGTTGAGGGGATAGTGCATAATGGAAACGTAACAATTCAGTTTTGAACATCTTGAGAAGAGAAACAAGTCTAGAGAGTGGTATGAGTGCCACAAAGCTTCTTGAAAGTTGCCCTGAATTGGCTCAAATGATGGCTCAATTCCATAATGAGGGAAGGCTGCAAGAAAAAAGCACAGAAAAGGCTGATTGTTTTGTATGCAGGTATCGTGCAGCGACAGGAGCAGAAACATTCTATGTGCTACCAAGCTTAGCCAAAATAAATGAATAAATTGTCAGACCAGTGGAAGCTTCAACGTCAGAGCTGCCAAGCTTAGCCAGAATCAGCAGAATAATGCTGAGTCACAGGGGATATGAGAGAGATGTCAATTTGCTAAAGATTCAGAAAATGGGTAGAATAGGTAGAATAGGAGTTACAAATTAAAGAGGGAAGCCAAAAATGGCACTGGCTCTGATACCATGTCAAACCAAGAGGTAACTCCTCAAATAAATTCATATTATTGATTCAGGTTGTTCATTATTATATACAAGAGGGAATGACTGTTCAGTTCATCTCCCGGTGACTCTCCATCTTTTCTATTATTTATTTAGATTAATTATAGTTGTTCACCCAATCCCTATGATTAGGTGTCAACATACCTGACAACTAAGTAGCAAATACAAACATTCTTAAACATTGAAACATGTTTTTCGTTGCACATGTAAAAGAAAAGTAGAAATTTTGTTTTTACCAAGATAAAGTTGTCACCCATTAACAAACATTGGATATTAGGAAGCCTCTTGAAAAACAAATTGATAAGACACATATTTCTTTAAGAAAAGGCACAACAAATATGACCAACTCCTTTAATGATTTAAAGCTCCCGATCATCTCAATCAATATGTCCACAAAGAAATGGTACGCATTATTGGGACATGATTCCATTTCTAGTACGATAAAATTACTTCCATGTTGCATATTGAGTCTCAAGATAGAGCATGAAAGCTCTTGAAATAGTATCCCATTCACTCTCAAATATTTTATCATCTATGCCCCTGCATACTCATACAAGACAACCAGTGTTTATAGTGGTTTATATTTTATCCACATACAACCTGAATTTACACTAGTTTCATTGTAAAGCATTGAAAGTAATAGTAAAATCTAGACTTACATTGTTGTAGTTTGAAGCAATGCGATTGAAGAGGTTTTCTCCATATATAGTGGCTTTTTGATGCAAATTCAGTGATTCCTCTACCAAGGACCACAAACGCAGGGTGCACATAAGGTCGAATATTGACGATCAAATATTCTTTATGGTTTGGCTAATCGAGTGAGGCATACAATCAAATTGGATGAGCATATAGCTAAGCTTCAAAAGGGATCCTATGCAAGTGCTTTTAAATGATATCCCTTGGAAGCTTCAACATAGTACTCAGTATCATCAAACAAAGGACCACCCAAAAATATACCATCGGATCTTGTCAAAGTTTGAAGAACCAAGTCACCCTTTTTCAGAAGACCATTGCTATTGTCAATTTGAGAAATTATTTTAATATCAACACCTGGGATTGCTCGCAGCACTGACGCTAAATGTACTTTCCTAGGAACCCCACAACAGAAGGAATAACAGGTTGGAACCCATCTGTTTTAATAGCAACATGCCGACTTCTTGGATAAAACAAGACCTTTTCAAAACTATTTTTCTCACTAACATTACTTTTATCTCTCAGAACAAATACCATTTCATCGCCCAGTGAGTGTACTGATATACAAAAGTGTTGCTTGGTCTATTAGTACTTGAAACAAGTTTGACATTATTGATCATATCTATAAATGTACCCTCCTTTTTCCATATGTCTATAATAATGCTTCGAGACAACTTATTTGCTTTGGGATAATAACTTGAATCAACATGTATTTCACCACTCAATAGATATTTTTCTCTAGTCAAATATATAGGCTTATGGTTCAAAACATTGAATTCTAATGAAGACATTCCAAATAAAATGCATGATTTCAAGAAATGAAGCATGTGCACATGAGAAGCTTCTACGCAAATTTGCTACCATCCTTTCTTAATTAACAAATTCATTGGTTCTTTGTTTGGTTGTAGGATGTAAGAAGCCACGAGATGAGTAGACATAATACACAACCAATAGTCTTTTTGGATAAACACTATCTCTGAATGATCAGAAACACTAACATTGACATTAATAACCTTTCTCTCTCAACACCGGTCATCATCCCAATCTAACAAATCAGATGAAGGTCCATTGTTTTACCTCAAGACACAATGTACTAGGTAGGACTTTCTCGAATATTAAGTCATTGACCTCATTTGTTAAACTTAAAGAGTTAAGCTTCTCTAAACCTAGAGTTCAACAGCTAGAGAAGTAAGTGATATAGAAACCAATGAGTCACATCCTTCCTTGCATATCACTGATCCATGAATATCAACAAGGGAATTTATAAATTCAATGCCAAACATTGGTCTAGTTACTGTCACATCAATATGTGATGGTGAAAATTGAAGACCAGAATCACATTCTGTTGTTTTGGTCAGTGGGGATATTTGATATTAACATTCTTGAACCTTGAAGTAGAAGTTTCCCATATCATCAATCCTCTTTATTTGAGGCTTAACATTGTCTAGCCCATGTGTCAAGCTAACTTGACACTTGCCATAATAGTCATTTGTCACCAATTTTAGGGAACCAAAAATATTATAATGTGTTGCCTCTATATTTGGGATTGAAGCTATGTTTGGCACAACCATGAAATTCTCTAAACTGCTAAACTTGAAGTGATCCTTCTCAGACTTGATTGTGTAGGGTGTTGATGTTGCATGATCAAGTTTGTAATATCCCTGAACATCTGCTATAGCTCTTTCTCGTCCATCAAATAATATATTAACACCTTCAAAACTGACTCCTTCAAAAGTCACCACAAGCCCTCCAACTGAGAAACTTGTGACCTAAAATGGCTGAGATATATTAACATGACTGTGATCAACAAGAACCTCTATATATGGAAGTGAAACATCAAATATTTTATTCTCACTCTCGTAGAATGGAAACAACCTTTATTTTCCACATGGAATAAAATTTAAAGCAAATTTTCCATATCCATCAGACATTGCATGACAAAGCGCTTGATTTGGCCAAGAAGCTTCTTTGAGGGCACTGTACCTCATGGACATCATCTGAATAAAGGTATACATGAACACCTAAAATAGGGTTACCCTGAGAAATAACTAAGTTATCCATATCATAACTTGGGACATAAAAGATGTCATCTACTGCCATATTTCCAATCCCAACTCCATCCCTCGAGAGCCTCTTTGGAACATTGTTAAGAGAACATGAGAATCACATATTCGAAAGAGAATGTTATAGAAAATATACACTATAAATGTCAATCATTGTACCTCATGTGTAGTGCCATCCTAGCTAGGATCGTCATTAGGTATCACCTTGTATCTTCTTCCTCTTTTTAACAATTGGCTCATAGAGCCCACTCTTTCCACTTCTTCCCATTTGATTTCATGGAGGGCTATTGTGTCCTCTCGACACTCATCCTTAAGGAATATCCAAACTTATTATGTGTACCAAATGAAGGCAAAGAGAGAAAAATATCATGGCCATTCCTTTTTGAAAAAAGATGTAGTGGGATTTGATATGACCTGATATTTGTATATTGCTATCTGCTCGATGATTGATGAAGTTTATGTATTCATGATGGGAAGCAACCAGAATATATTTCCTTGGAGTAATATTTTTAAATGTGTAACTACCTCCCTGCGACGTAAACACATCATTAATGAGATAATTTATGGTGGAAATGAGTTCAACATTCACATTGGAACGACCTCCATTTATATCTGGACAACTTTCTGCTCCAACAACCCCCATCACTCTCCCAAAAAGAGTGAACCTAGTGAAGTGGAAACTATTGTCTTCATGGCCATTGCAATTATTGTGATCCACTGATACATATTCACCCATTTAAGATATATTCACCAAGTTAGGGAATATGAATATTTCCGATGTAATTTTTCCACTCGATAACCTTAACATCAAATCTGAAATTGTCTCGTTCATCTTCAGAGAGCTCTTGAAACAATTTTTCAGAATTGTATCGAATTTGCACAAATATATTAAAAAATGATTAATGTATGCTGCTTGATTACCAATCAAAATGTTTAAAACAATACAACACCAACAAATTTGTATTTCATCTCCATTGGACATAATTCACATTCCTTCATAGAATGCATATGGCTCGTAGATCTTTTCTAGGTGCTTCAATTGTTGTAACATATATTTTGTAGATGATCTTTATAACCCTGCTATCTGCAATATTACTATCAGTTTGCAATGATTAACTTTAAGTATTTTTTTTTTTTTTATAATTATGGTGAACAAATAATTCTTTAGATTAAATAACGAATCTACTCCTTGAACAAATATTATATACAGAAATTAGATCCAAAGTAAAATTTACATGAGTAAAGTTTTAACTTTTCAAATTCCACTTATATTCATCAAAATTCGAGTAAGAAACACAAAGTATCATTACAACTTATGTTGTTTGGCAAACTAACCATTGTGTCCAGAGCCTGCCCATAATTCTCGATAGTATTAATGTAGGTCAAGTGCTTCAACAATTTTACTAGGTTTCCTTTGCGATCAATGTAGGAATTATATTCAAAGTCTTCAAATACTATTTTTTAAAAATCTTGACTTGTTATGGGATTTACCACCGATGAAGCAACCTAATAAACCTTTACGCCATTCTTTCCTATGTGTTTGGCCATGACTGCTAAAGTTGCATTTGCAACCATGCTTTCCCTACATGTCTGGTCATTCTTGCTATAAATATAAAGAGGATAAAGAGAGAGAGGGAGAGGATGGGGGATAGAAGGAGAGAGGGAGGGATATTGTAACAGAGTTCGAGGCTTAAGAGTAAGAGATAAAGAGAGGAAGGAAGAGAAAGGATGTGAGAGAGTGAAGTGAGGGATGGAAAGAGAGATGGAGTTGGAGGGGGAGAGAGAGAGAGAGAGAGATGGAGTGATAAAAAGGATGGAGAGAGAGGGAGAGAGGAAAGAAGTAGAGAAGAGAGATAGAAGCGGGGGAGAGGGAGAGAAGTGGAAGAGAGAGAGAAAGAGAGAGGGAGAGGAGGAGGGAGGAATAGGTAGATATATTGAAGAAAAATAGTGTATGTTTTGGTAATGATATAGAGAGTCAAATGAAGATACATATATAGATGGAAAGTGAAGAGAGGAAAAAAGAGAGAGATGGAAAGAGGGAGGGAGGGACAAAAAGATTGATAGAAATGAAGTGAAATAGCATGTGTGTTTGGGGGGTTGAGATAGAGTGGAAAATAAGAAGAGATGGAGGGAGATATAATTATATATGGGGGGGAGGAGAGGGAAGAATATTTCTTGCACTAGATACATTGATTTCAGTGTAGACAGTGATTTCTAATCCAATTTGATTTCTTGCACTATATGCATTTATTTTAGTGTAGATGTTGATTTCTAATGATATTTGATTGCTTTCAATAGATGCATTTTTCAATGTAGATTTTTTCTAATCCTATTTGATTTCCTTCACTAAATGCATTGATTTCGATGTAGATGGTGATTTCTATTCCTATTTGATTACTTGCACTAGATGCATTGATTTCAATGTAGATGTTGATTTCTAATCATTTTTTATTGCTTGCATTAGATGCATTGATTTCAGTGTAGATGGTGATTTCTAATGTTATTTGATTGCTTGCACTAAATGCACTAATTTCAATGTATATGGTGATTTATAATCCTATAAGATAGCTTGCACTAGATGCATTGATTTCAGTGTAGATGTTGCTTTATAATCCTATTTGCTTACTTGTACTAGGTTCATTAATTTCAGTGTAGATGTTGGTTTATAATCTAATTTTCTTATGTGCACTAGATGAATTGATTTGAGTGTAAATGTTCATTTCTAATATTCTTTGATTGCTTTCATTATATGCAGTAATTTTAGTGTAAATGTTGTTTTCTAATCTTATTTAATTGCTTGCATTAGATTCGTTAATTTCAGTGTAAATGTTGATTTCTATTTTGATGTAATTGGATGTATGATGGTACATTAATTTTAAAGTGATTGGATTAACTTGTGCATTGCTTTTAGTGTAAGCACAAAACATTATTGATAATGTACATTGATTCTTATGTTATAGTAATTCAAACTATTAATATTGGAGAGAAGGAGAGACAAGAAATGATGTTTACTAGAATAGGTATAGGTAAAGATTTAATTGGTTTATGGTTTAACCTTTCCTTTTCATATAATCGATATGAAAATATGACAATCAATATGAAAAGATGACAAAAGTAAAAAGGGTGACAATAATAATAATAGAAGAAAATAGTTTTAGATTAAACAGAATGAAGACTATTTGTAATTGAATATTTCTTATTATTCACATTTTCTATCATTCAACACTATTACATTGTCCCTTTACATTCAAAATTTATATTTCCTCATTTTTCATCATTAAAGTTATTATCATCACAAAAAACTAAGGCAACTAAGCAAATTTAAAATTAAAATATACAGATTAATTTCAGATATATTAGCATATTTAAAATGATTACATTAATATTCAATGAATTTATGTATTATTGATAAAATTAATTATATGTTCGTTTGATTTTCTTTGGTCGCACATGACTGAAACCAACCTAGATCCATCTTAGCTCTGGATCTATCAAGCACCGAGAGGGATCAAATCTCTTGAGGTACAAATCTTTCCTCACGTTTTTCACTCAAAAAATAGGTTTGCACCTCAAGAGATGTGATCCCTCTCATCACTTGATAGATCCAAAGTTAAGATGGAACTAGGCTGGCTTTATTTTAAAATTGAGGAAATTACAAATATTTTTGAAAGTAGTTTTTCATTAAAATAATAATTCCTTACTTTCAATTACATAAATTGATATAAAACTAGCTTGGATCTATCTTAATTTAGATCTTAGTTTTGGATTTACCAAGGGCAGAGGGGATCAAATCTCTTTTCACTTTAAAAAGGTTTGTATATGAAGACATTTTAAGCCTCTAACACTTGGTAAATTAGGATTAATATGATTGAATTATTAATTATAATTATAATTATTAATTTTATATTTCACTTTACTTATTTTTATTTTTATAATTTATTCGAACTTTATTTTGCTTAACATTTTTCACATTAAATTTTATTTTACGGATTTTCCTCAAATTAGATGTTAAAATTGATTTTCAAATAAAATAAATTGGCTATATTTTTTAATATTAAAAGTTATTTTTAATTTGCCCCATGGTGTACATTAGTTCATGATAGAATGGGTTGTTAAGGAATTTCTTATGATGTTATTGGTTTAAACTTCGATTATCTCAATGTGCCATGTGTGAGGTAATGTGGGTACACTTGGACATGATTGTGGTAATGGATAGAATCGATCCCTAAGTACAAACATGCTATAGTTGTCTATTCTCTCTAATCTGATAATCACCCTATGAGTGACCTCAGTTGAAGATTTATTAAAAAAGGTATTACAGACTCATGTGCTGGTATGTGTTCTGTGTTATTGAAACAATGGATCGATCAGATTGTCAATACAGAGAAATTTAAATGGAAAGACAATAGGGAAATACAGTAAGCAACATAAGACACAAACATTTTTTAATAAGGTGTTCACCCTATTCTCCAGGGCTACGTCTCTGGTCCAGCTTCAGTGGTGGCATTATTTTGTATCTTACAACGAAGAAATTGCATTACAGGGACTCAATATGAGTTCCCCTGAAGCAGATTTTGCTTGGCAGGGTGGTTCTTGGGTTCCCCAAGCCACTCAGAGTTCACAGACTCTCTTTCTTCCTACCAGCTCTATGACCCTCGATCTACAGTGGAAAGAGCCAAATGTGATGCTCAGTCTGGAAAGATTCCTCTATGGGAAGGACTGAATCTTCAAGCTCTCTGGTGTTCAATGCTGCTAGTGGTCAGCTCAGCCCTCTGTCTCCTCTGCTTGGCTTTATTGTTCTCTATGTTCAGTCCTCCTCTCAGGGTTCACTGTTTACTGTCTCTCTGGTCACTTGAACTCCTTTCCTAATCCTTCAACTCTCCTTTGACTGCCTCCGTTCATGGCTTTAACCATTCGACCCCTATGCCTGTTTGGTTCCTCTCCCGCCTGCATCGATTTACCTTCTGCAGCTGTGCTTGGTGTTCCCTATTCGGCATCAGCATGAGCCCTCAGGGAGTGCCACGTGTCCCCATCTAACTGGTGCCAGCATGCTTCATCGGATCATTTCTTCGGTTATGTCATGGATAAATTTGTTCTCCACCGTGGTGGTCAAACAGATTCCAAGTCCTTTTAAATCACGACTTAATTCTCTGTTGATTCCGCTTTTGTCTATCAGGCACAATCTCAACCATCCAATCTAGGCTCCTCCAGATCCAATTTCATACAAACGTCGAGTGGGGTTGACTTGCTCGACCGTTAGCGCGCGATCACAACGATTTCTCTCTCACCTCCACTGCCACACATCAATCGCTGAGTGGGACCTATTACCGTTCAAGGGCCTTTGCATTTTAGCGCTTTTTCTTTCTTCGATTGTGGTTCTCTGGCTCCCAACGTGATCGAGTGCTTAAAGCCTTTCCATTTCAGCCCTTTTCACCTAGCAATGCACGCATCAAAATCACCTCCTTTTCCCAATCCAGGCTCCCAGGGGCTACTTTGGCCTCTTGTGTGATCTCCATGGGCCTCGGTCAGCGTGCTTTGACCAAGGTCCTCGTCGTTCCATGTTGGCTGCCATGGCCACTGGTTTAGGGTGTTTTTGATGATGTTTTGGATTCTTTAACGATTTGTTTTGTCCCGATACAGTCAACGTTCTTGACAGTAATTTGTGGATTCGATTCAGATCACTCTCATATACAAAAAAATAATAATAACAATAATAATATTTTTTTTTTTAATTTTATTGAATTAATTATTTATCAAAATTAGATTTTATTAAAAGCACATGATTTTATTGGAAGTAGTTTAGGTGATGGAAATAAAGGAAACTAATTTTCTTGTAACCATTTTCTAAATTGTATCTCCACTCAAACACTCTCATAGAAAAAATGAATATTGATCCCACCCATCAAGCAAGCCACCCAATGTCACCTTGGTGGCCTTCTCTCACTCTTTAGATGACAAGAAGGATATCCTTATCTAGGGGGAATCCTTAAATATCGAGCTAAGCTAGGTCATTGAGTAATGAAAGGAAGTTCCTTAACGAAGACTAGTGATTTGACACTACTTACTCTCAAAGTAAAAGGTCAGGGATAATTGTGCGAATAGTCAAACAAACCATGAATTATTAACAAATTTTGAATGATTTTCATTACAAAAATATGTTTATTCATGCAACCAAATTATACTTGAGAAATGAAAGATAAATCTTGCTCAATTAACCATATAACATGAGATGCTAGTGAAGCATATATACAATGGCACAATAAAAATAGAAAATAAATCATAAATTGTCTATACAAGTAAGGCATTAGATAATTCATTCATCGTATTCAAGAGCATTGGAGATTGAGAGTTCATTATCATCATCAAGAGACCATTCCACAATTAAGAGATCATACACTAACAATATTAACTATGTTTGGGACAACAAAGAGTTATGTGTTTTTGATGATGAATAAAGGAAATATTCAAACTTGTCATTGTTACTAAGGACAATGAAGACAACAAAGTTGAATGTGGACTACTTACACGTTTGTAACATTCAAATGCATCCATTTATCATCATGCAAGTTGCATGAAGGAAATTTGGTAGTGGTACTAAGTGAACATTCTTTGATCAAAGTTCATACTATCTCCTTAGCACTACCACTTTGCAAGACGAAGAATAAATGTGAAATATATGCAACCAAATAAATAAGTTGGAAAGGTTGTTGCAACATATATAGGTGGTCATGTCGTGTTGCAAAAGGAGGTGTTGGCCCACACCCCTTTTCGATATTTTGTCAATCTTTGAATTTGATTCCCTATGAATGTGATCAAATGATATGACCCTAAAGATTCTAATAAGCTCCATAATTTTAATCATCCTTTGATCCAATAAATAAGTGTACAAGGAAGTATAACCTTTCACTCAATCTAAAACAACCTTTGAATCCCCTATGACTTGCAAGTTTAGATTGTTGAAGTGACACAATTAAAATGACTAACACAAACGACTAATTCATATTACTAGAGTTTTTGTTAGGTAGTCATATTTTTTTCTCCTAGACTAAATTAGTCATTCATGTAAGTCATTTTTAGTAGTATTACTTATTATCTAGTCGTATATTTTAACTGGTGACTAAAATAGTCATTTACGTTAGTCGTTTTTAGTTGGGCCTCTTAATATTGCTAATTTTTGGTAGTATTTCACTTGGAAAAGTTGTAATGAGTCTTGTTTTTCTATTCCTTTGCCACTTTTTTTGTTGCTTTTTGTTGTTTAGCTTGTGAGAGTGTTATTTCACTTGTTTATTTGAAAGACTACTGGAGTTTTAACTTTTTTTAGCTTATATAAGTGTTGTTTCAAGTTTTACATTGCATTTCCCAAGTGTTACACGTGTTACCCTTTGCTTTCACTAATGGTCGTCATTGAAGCAGCTCTCTTCACATACTTTTTTTTTTCTTAGTTTGATTGATTCTTTTACTTGCATGCATCATCACTTAGTGAAATCTTCACTCATCATCACACAATCCTTCAGATCTACTTGATTTCACACTCCCCATGGGAAGCTCTACGCTGCCATTACCTGGATCTCACACTTCACTGCATGCATTGCACAATATGGGAGATCAAGGCCTCTGCCTTGGCTTTTGGAATTGCACAGATGTTGTCCTAGCCTAGCTCCAACTGCACACTGCATAGTTCTAGGATCCATCCTCCCATCTTCGCCACTGAGATTGCGCAATGCACAGTCTTTCCCGACCTTGGACAAAGACTAAACTGTGCATTGCATAGTTCCAGTCAGCAAGTTTCCCGACTTCCTGTTGGGACTACACAATGCACAGTGCCCATAGGTAACCAATGAACTCTATCAACCATAATTGTACAATATTTCCCATCATGAGCCTGGTTCGTTTCTTGGTCTTGTCTTGAATTTTCTTTGGTTTTTAAGTTGACATTTTCTTGCCGTGAGTGTCTGGTTTGTCCCATGGGTATAGAAGTTGTTGAGAATATCTCTAGAAGTTAAATTTAACATGGAATTGAAGAGAGTTTCATCAAATGAAACTGCTGACAGTAGTAGTGGGAAAGAAGTCGAGTAAATATCAGTTAATATACCAGTTTATGAAAACACTCAGTGGTTCATTAAGAAGGGTACAAAATTGACATGGAAGAAAATCAAGGATACTCTTACAGAGGACTTCAAGGAATACTTAGAGGACCAACATGTTTACCTTAAAATCCAGTGATGAAGCTTATACAAGGTTACATGAAGGTACCCCATCTTCACATCTACACAAATTACATTGAGCAGTGCTAGTGGGATAGAGCTTGCCACCCATAGCTTTATGAACACTAGAGGTATCATCAAGCGTTGGGTGAAAGAACCATCAAATTTTAGATAGAAACCCAATCATGTTTACAAGACAAAGTCTCTCAGGAAGGCTTATCAATTCTTCTACATCTTTTCCTACAGACTATATGTTCAAGAGAACACGTAAACCTTTCCTGAAGGTTGGGTTGTCATGATGAACCGGTTGTTGAACGATGGGAAGCCATTCAACTGGTCAGATTTGTTGGCTCATCAATTGAAGATAAATGTGACTTATGCTCAGAATCTACCCAATAATGAGCAAGAAATATTTTACATGTATTCGTACTTACTTGATGCAATTTGTTCCCAGTAGCATTTCCTTGGCATGAGTTGGACATGGACGCCAAAGGAGATTGCCATCAATGTTTATTGCAAGTTGCTTTCCAGCTTCAGCTATAAAGGAGTGATGGCAAAGCTAGCTGACCATTTTATCATCCCATTGTATAAGTTTATCTTTGAGCAAGATCCCCCTTGCATGTCCCGAGAAGCAATGGAGATGATAGTAAACATTGTAGATTGATATGCCTCACTAGGTGGCACCTTTATTAGAGTGTTCAATAGAGAGAAGCCTCCACATGTTCTACTAAGTTATGCCACTGATAATTTGATCATGCAAGAGGTATCATATCATCTCTTCATAGGTTTGTCAATAGGACTTCATAGGAAGAGGAAAGCACCATGGCTCGCTCTTCCTTTACGGATCAGATTGTATAGGAATAAGAGCTTGAAGGATGCAGATGCTAAGCCTAAGGAAATAGCAGGATTCAAGTTCAACACCAAAGACTTTAATCTGCATGATCACCACGGTATTTGCAAGGACCACTGTACGAGAGTGTACTTTCAATGGATCCATGGGAAATTTCATTGGTCGGAGGAGGACCCTTGGAGGTACTTTTATAATGCCTCCAAAATCAATGAACCAGATAGTATAGAAACTTCTTAGTAAGCTACTTTGTAGACAACAACATCATAGGAAGCGACAACAACAACAATAATAGTCAGAAATCCAATGCAAGACAAGGAAAAGAGGAAGATTACTAAGAACCGAGAGTTAGATAAAAGTTACATTATGAAGGCATATCTTATCACAAAGAAAGAAGTTTTGGAAGTGGAAGAAAAGAAGAAGTAGAGGATAAAGAGAGAAAAGTGAAGGAAGAGAGAAAACAGCAGGTTGTAGGAAGAAAAAATGAAGCTGCAGGAAATGGAGAATATGTTGAAGGAAGAACAAGAGTTGAGGAGGAGAGGAAGATAAGAGAATCAAAATCATGAAGAGGAACAAAGGAAAGGTGTGATAATAGAGAAAACAATGCCTCTACAACGTGATGAGTCAAAACAACCTGAAGATGAGGAAGAGGGTGAACATATGCAAGATTGGGAGCTTGCTCACTAGATTAAGCAACTCATTGAACTAACAGACATTGATTTGGAGTAGGAGACACAAAATGGAGATATTGACCTCATGCCAAGAGAACCAGAGGTCATCTCTCAGTCTCCACCACATCCAATGTCAAAATCAATCATGAGCAAGCAAGGAGAAGTTGTTCTCCATGATGATGATCCAATCATGGATGTGTATAATCTAATATTTAATGCATTTCAGAAGAGGATTATATAGGCACGAAGGAAAAAATTTTCGGATTATCACGCATCACCTGAATTCATCAAGGAAAGAGTGATAGTGTCATACATCAGGAAGCATCCAGTTTCCCTTTTCGATGGCATCTTAGCCTATGCAGGAGAAACAAGCTCAAATGTTAAGTTCCTATTGGCTGAGAATGACAACTGGCAAAGAACTTGCAAGATTCCAGGCAAGAGATAGAACAACTTCGAGAGTATAGTGCAGTTTCCACAATGGTGGAGATGAGGAAAGTGATATTTTATTAAGTATGAACACTTGAGAGTACCATGCAGAAGCTCTATCATATATTTGCACCTTTCCTAAAGCAGTTTTCCATGTGCATGGAATACAATAGCGAAGAAAATATTTTATTCAAACTCTCAGGAACATACATGATGCCATCACCCATGTGCAAGAGTGGAAAATGTAGTACAAAGGGTCCCTGCTTCATTTAGCCAAGAAGATGTAGGCACGGGAATAGCTAGAGAAAGAAAAGGTCTGAATGTTGATCTAGAACTACAAGCATGTCTCCCCATTCGTTAGTAGCATACAGGCCTCATATGCACGGTTGTATAATAGCTTCTACATCATGGTGATAATGCATAGAATCCCATCAATTAGTTCTGTCACCGAGGCTAGACCCAAGAACCAATTTCGGCTAGGTATCGATGAGTACATAGAGCAGCTAAAGCAAGAGGCCACCAGGGAAGACTTGGAGCTGAGTGCGCATAACATGTAGAAGAACATTGGTGGTCACGTCACAGTCAATACTATGTTGCACATGCTTCAGAACGAGTTGGATATAGGTTCCAAGACCATATACCTAGATTCCATGGAGGCAAGAGTTCTCTATCAGAAAGACACCATCAAGTAGTTTGGGGACGTCATCACATAGTACCAAGCTTGGGACCAATATGTGACCAAGAAGCACCAAGTGGAGGTTTCTGAGTTGGTCTTTCCCCAAACTTTTGAATCATAGTGTTTTGTCTTGTTAGGTTGTCTCTAGCCTATTTTGTCTCACATTGATACATGTGGAAAATGTAATATTATTTGTAAATATGTTGTAAGTGAAATTCCAATTATCATTAGTGGAATGTCAAATGTCACCATATGATGTAATGAATTATCTGTAAATAATTTGAAGGGTCATGAGGGTAGTCAAAGAGTCACAAAGGGGAATGTCAAGGGTCACTCCACCCTTTGTTATAAATATAACATCATAACTCATGGAAGGGGATTTTGGGAGCCAATGTTTTGGCTAGGCTTAGGTTTAGAAAAGGATTGGGAGTATTGTCACAAGTCTTGGCTTCTCCACAATTGGAGCAGCAGGTTTCTCTTGACTATAATGTTCCACTATTGGGGCTAGCGGTCTTTAATGGTGTATGTATGGATGGAACTTTCATTTATAATAATAATATCAAAGCCAAAACACTTTCATGCATATGTTGTTATTGTAGTTGGACTATTATGGTTGCTTTAGCAATCTATGTTGTTTAACTTATGCATTTTCTTATGAACTATTTTGTATGGAATTTTACTAATCTTGTTGAATGCATGTTGTTGGTTTTATTCATCACTTTAATTTGTGGACTATTCTGCATTTTAGCTTGTGATGTCATTCCACTCATGTGTTCTTTTCAAGCTATGTATGGTTACAAGATTCTAAGGTGCGCACTTCCTTTTCCACTCCATGTGTTAGAACCTTCATGCATCGCACTTGACTCTCTGTAGGTTCACACACTTGCTCCCACCCAAAGTTATCTTACTTACCTCTGCGTGCTACCACAGTGAAGGCATTACACTACCACCCACTGCTGGTACTCCTACTCCAAATGGTTTGAGATCTAGTTGGGACTTCATATCGATGGATCCCCTAAATGTTGGTGGGTCCAGAACCATAAAAATTTCTATCACTAGAAGAAGGGCCAAGTGAGAAGCTAAGCCCTTGAAGTCTGTTTTGAATTTCTGCACATATTTCATGACTTCTACTGAAATCATAACCCCGACATGTTTCTCTCATGCTATTGATTTTGAAGTGTCGATGAAAATTATAGATGAATTATCCAGATATAATTTCAATGGCAAAAATGGAACACACTTGTTCAGGCACACAATTGCTTTTGTTGGCTTATATGATAGGCATGATGTCCCCTCAGATGACATTTCCTGTGCGTTGTTCGCTTTCACATTTGAAGGGTGTGCAAATAAATGGTGTCACACATTTTGCGAAACCTATATACACTTTTTTTTATCAGATTTTCATATAATTATGTCGTGCTTTCATTATTTATGATCGTAAATCACTTAATCAAAACTAAAAAAAAAAATTGCAAAAATCACCTGACGAACGTCTTCAAGATTTTCATGATAGGTTTCTTCACTACTGTTATCAATTTCCTAAAGATGAAGTTGACTGGGAATTTATGGAGAAAATATTTCAATATCTTGTTCACATTTCTTAAAACTCACATGAGTTAGAATCATTCAAACCTCTCCCAAAGTACCTCAGTGTTAGGGATTCTAAATATAATACAAAAAAGGTTGTTGTCCCAAGTGACCCTCCATCCCCATCTCATCAAATAGCTCTAGCTCCATAGGAAAATGTGGGAGAATTTGAGAATCCACATGTTGATCTGTCACCATCTCCTCCTACCCCACCTACTCAGGATTTATGCACATATTTGGACCGTAATACCAATGGTTGTCATGTGGTCTTATCTTCAGTCTTTGTCCTTTGGTCCCTTTGATCCTATGGATTTCTGTGTGTCTCGGATCTCACATGTGATTTTCACAAGGGTGAAGTACTGGACATAGTTGGCGTTGAAGAGCCAACCTGCACTATCACTTTTGCTGATTATGTGTGGGAGCCTGAACAAGAATTTGCAGTGAAGTATGACCTCCTTCTGTCTACACCTCGTCCATGTTATCCTAACATCTTCCAAGATTCTTCTATTTCTGTTCCATCTTATGAAAATTAATTTCTATATGTTTCTATTTCCAATCATTCATAGAACACATGGGATGCCAATTTTTCATTTCATTGCGGAGAGGACAAATCTATCTTCCTTGATCCACCCAATATCTCATCTTACATTTTTGGAAACATAGAGGGTGAAATTTCTTGTTTCCCAACATCCCTTCTTTATGATTCGTCAGATCATGAGGATGCCATTGTCCATCATATTGAATTTTCTGATCATGGTTGTAATGAAATTTTCATTCATTCATCATATCGTGATTTTGATTTTCCCACTATTGATTTCTGTAAGCCATTGGTCTTTGATGATTCATCTTCTGATGAATTCGAAACTCCTCAAGTTGTCAAGGCACTTTAGCCCAAGTTGATGGTTATGTCAGGTTCTCATATTCTTGAGGTCAATTCCCCTTTAGATCATAAATCTGTTGAAATTTTCGAGGCTCCTCATCACATTATTGTTTACACTAAAAATCAAACTATTTCACAGTCTTCACATCCTCCGCCAGAATTACATGATCCTATTTCTCGTGAATTGGAGGATTCATACATTGCAAGCACTGTTGTGAAACATAAGTTTTCTTCTTTCTTTATGATTTCTTGTCTTTCAAGTTTGAAGGTGTGTACATTCTTTTCTTTCATGTGCAATGTGACAGGACACCATAAAACATCTGCAGAGTGCCTTTCATGTGCTTTCATTTTTTTTCTTTTATGTGGATGCATTAAAGCTTTGAACACATTGGTTTACATTGTTTTATCTTTACTCCCTATTGGCTTGCTTGCATATCTTTCTTGTCAATCATGCTCTCACCAACATGGGCCAACCAATATGTCGATGGTTGCATTTGAAGTTTCACTTTACGAGAGTTGGCCTATGTTCTTCTTAGGTTAGGAGTAGGATTAGTGTTTTCTTTTCCTGCTTGTTTCTTGATTTTCTTACTTTGTCTTGCTTTATCTTACTTATTTCCTTTGCTTGTTTTATTTTTCACGTGTAGTTTCGTTTCCTCATGAAACTGTGTTTGGCTTCTTAGAAAAGCAGGGTGAAATCCAATAGGAACTGGTACAACTATTGTTTGGTCAATTTATTATGCAAATTAACACAAGTATTTAACTTGTAAGCTTGGAAGCATGTCCAAAGTATAAGGATTTTAGTTGCAGTCGATTTTAGAAGATGAAATATAAATATTGATTGAAATGCATATTACAAATATAAAATCTAACTTAATAGTTTATGATTCAATATATAGTAAATGAGGAAAGAGGCTCCTAACTAACAAGATCCAGGTTGTCCTTTCCTACAATATTACTTTCATGAAGAAAACAAAAAATTAATTGATTAACAATAGTTTATGATGCATAAAATGAGAGAGAAGTGGCCCCTAACTAAGGAGGTCCATATTGTCCTTCCTTACAATCTCATTCCATCATTATTTCTATTGCATTGAAACTAGAACTCATAAATAACTCAACAAGGAAATACGAATGAATTTCAATTATATCACATAATCAAATAGAAGGAGAATTTAACTTGAATTCTTGTTTGTCCCAGAAAATTAGAATTAAATCAATATTCATTCAACGATCATAATAAATATTCATATGTCTAAATAAATCTGAAGCAAAAACTAGCTTATAAAAATTATGCTAAATTAACCAAGAAGTGCACTTAGCGTGGTGTGGGGGCTGTCCACCCTTACCTTGCACACTTGAAGAGATATCAGCTACAGAAAAATCAATTACTCACTCAAGCATGAATAGAAAATGAAATGAAATAGGTTTTTCAATTAACTTTTAGTCTTCAAAGAGTCTCAAAATCAGATTACATAAAATTCTACATGCTCAAGCCTTCAATAGTCTTGGCTTAAATAGAGAAATAATAAACAAACTTGACTAAAATGTATCTAAAAATCATATATATCCTAATCCCATATATATTGGTCAAATCCATCCATTCAGTTACATAAAATTTGGAAAATCCCAAAAAATACTAAATTTGGCCTATTTCCTAGGGATTTTCTGAACAACAAGTCCTGTTTGACCAGAGTTGACTGGGCTTGTTTTAGATTAGTTTGATGGAACCAATAGGTACACGTCCATCCTTGGTTCCCAAGTGTTCCATATCTATGCTCAGCTTGGGCCCAGGTGTCCTGCAAGTATGACTTCAATGGAGCCATTACGAGAATTTTCAGTTCTGTCCAAAATACACTAAAAACACAATTTTTGCAAAAAATATCCAAAAATTGAAAACATAATTTATATACCTAAATATGCATAAATTGGTAAAGATAAGGTGTATATGGATGGTATATGGTTGAAAAAGATGGCAATTATGCATATTTTAACAAGCAAAATTTGATGGAAAATGAGGGCCAACATCTCCCCCTTGCTAATGTGCAAGCATGTCCTCATGCTTGCTTTATCCTTTTTGACCTTTTGAGTGCTAATGTCTCTACTGACCTTGATCCTGAAGCCTCTGCCTCTGCAACCTGTAAAATATAATCAATGCCTTCACACTTCCCTACCTTGTAGATGGTGGTCTTGATTTTCTGCCTTTCATACTTATATTGCCATGTGTTTTTCTCTTTCAGCCATTTGTAACCCTATTTAGCTATGTGGGAGATTTTAGTTTCAAGTTTTTTAACCTTCTCGGTCAAATCTTTATTCTCTTTGATTATATTTTTGTTGTTTTTCCTATACATCTTGTTTTCCTTTTTCAAATGTCTTTATAAAATTTTGCTATCTTCCAACTCCTCTGTTAACTCTTTGATTTTCTTGAGCTGTAGCTCTCTTTCCTCTTCTTTTGTATCTTTGGGAAATGAGTATTATGAGATAGCTCCTGCCTCAACATTGTCACAGTATAAATCCCTCTCTTGAGGTTCCTCATAGGCTTGCTTTTGCATTTTCTCAATGATTTCATCAATTTCTTTTGAAGTGGGAGGAGGTTCAACAATTTTCACTTCAGGATCCTTTCCCTTACTAGTTGTTTCTTCTTGGTTCTTCCTCCTAGGCCTCTTAGGAATAGATAGAAAATATTTCTCCTTCTCAATCATGATATTGTCTTGTTGTTTCTTGGACATAGTCCTCATCTTCAAGTGAGCTTTCATTATGCTTCTTGTCTTATGTATTGGTTCAAATTTCTCCTCTACTATTTGTTCTTCAATCTGATGTTGGCTTAAAAATTCCTTCCATGCTGAACCTTTTCTTTTTATTTGATGTTCTACCAGTATTCTAATAAGCCCCTGATGGTATATGTGTGTCTCCTTAGTTTCAGTTTTACTCTTCACACTCTCTATCATTTTGATCAATTTTTTAGAGAAGAAGTAGGTTAGATTGATTTTTGATTCCCCCTTGATATGTTGAAGTATTATAATATGGTAGAGGTAAACTATAATAAACCTGTTATCACATGTAAAGTACCTTTGAATGATTAACACCAACTTTTCCCAAGGTTCATTCAAACAATCCCTTGGAATGCCTTTTGTCCTATCAAATGATCATTTTCTATGTTTTTCCAAAAAGAAAGTCCACCCTTTGTCTTTAAAATGTAAGTCTTTTTCGTATCCTTTACCTTCTAATGGAAGACCTAGAGCTTCAAAAATGAATTTTTGGCTTAGTGGAACAGATAGGTTACCCACTTTTGTTTTAGCTTGACTATAATTTTTTATAAACTCTTTTGTTATCTTGTCATTACGCCCTTTGAACTTCTGAAGGCATCCCATCAACCCTACCTGATATAGCTTCTCTATGATCTCTTTTCCCCAATTTTCTACCTTGAATTCACTTGGCTATAATCTGGTGGACATGTTCTCTATATACTAGTCTATGTACCCTTGTACAATCAACATCCTCATTATAAAGAAAATCATAGGCATATATATGTTTCTACCTTCTTATTCAAGTAATTTTTTTTTATGGATTATGTTAAAAGGATTACCTGATCTTTTGAACAAAAACATAATGATTCCATTGCCCGAATTTTTTGCAACTTCCTCTCTTCTACTGTAAAGATGAATGATCTACTTGTCAAAACAAATTATTTTCATGCAAAGATCATAAAAACATTTTAACAAATGTTTTTATTTCTCTACAATCCATGTGTTCGATCTCTATTTTGTCAAATTATCGAAAATATCATTCTTTGTTTTGAAAGAAAAATAAGTTCTCTATCCCCTTTAAGAAAAATCACTATGTAAAAGATGGATAGAAAAATCGTTTACAGTGTGCATGAATTCATGCTCTGGCTTTCTTATTTGAAAATCCTTTCACATGTGTTCACTGTGCATAGTATTCTTCACAAAAATGTCCTCATGCTGTATGAAAATTATGTTTACTGTGTATAAAAGATATGCTCACTATTTCATACATTAAATCTACATGGAGAGATTTCAAAATTTAATGAAGATACCTAATCTCGGATTGGTCTTGTGATGACTCTGAGTTAATAACTTCTCCTATGTTGACACAACAAAAATTCAATTAGGACTCATGTTGAATTTTTGCTGAGGATTCACTCTTCTCACAGATGAAAAAATCGTTTTGAATGGAGGCACAGTTTGGGCATAAAGGTGGCAACATTTTTAAATAGTGACAGAGACCTGGTTTGTAACAAGAATTCCATGTGACACTTCTTAAAAAAATCTCCAATTTACTTAACCACTAAATCCATTCAATACTCAGAAAAATATAGAATCGAGAATCGATCCTCACCTGATTCGCCTGCACAAATCTTGGCGTTTGTTGGAGCGTTTCAATCCACTCAGCAAACAAAGGACTCGGTCTTCAACTCAGCGTTAAAACGAATTCCTAACCTCCTTATTTCTCCACAAATTCCTCGCTTATTTCTACACTACTCTTTCTTAGCTCTGGATTCTCTCTTTTAACACTTTTCTCTGCATTTTTTTTAGTTCCATCTTCTTTCAGAAGGTGTTGAATGTGTGCATTTGTCTACACAACATTATCATCATTTCCCTGAGCTTAAATTTAGTTGTGGTGTTGAGATAACTTCATAATACAGATATGAGTTAAAAAAATGTAATATAGAGCTTTGCAAATAGCTTTTCTCAATATTTGAACTCGTTTGACCATCTAATATTCCAACTTACCTTCTAACCTGCATATTGTACCTCCCATGACTACATTCTCCCAATGGCAACGTTCTCCTAGCTCCACAGTGTACAAGCCTATCTAATAATTGTTACATCATATCATCTCCATTCATGGACGCCTTCATTATTCCATATGCCCAACTCTGTTTATGTCTTTCCATTTTCATGTTTTGATTTAATTTTTTTACATATACCTTGGGCATATACCTTATTCTTTTACAATCATGCATTTTACAATATTTCACTCCTTATGTCATACTTTAGGTTTTCCATTTTATTACTTATCTCTTTAATTGGTTTTTAAAATGACCATCAGATAGGTCATTTTTAAAAATCAAATTATTATCATTATGACATTAACCTTTGTATAGTTTTTATAGGTCAACCAAAAAAAAAAGTAAGGGGAAAAACATTGAGTCCTTTTTTCTTAATAAAAATGCTTATAAAATATGTAGGGATGGATAGGATTATTGTATGGTAAGGTAATGGATATGTCATGATAGTTTGTAATGGATAGGATTATTGTATGGTAGGATTATTATGACGAAGTTATTGGAGTAGGATAAATGTGGAATGTAGAATGGTAGTGTAGTGGAATGCATATCAAATTAAACAAGTTCTATCAATTTATAGAAAAAAAAAAAAAAAATCAAAAATCAAAAAGCGAAGGCTCTAACAACATTTTTTTTTTACACTTACTGTACTTGTACTTCCATAATAACTTGATGTCAATACTAACTAATTATGTCCTTTGTTTATTTGTCTTTGACTCATAATGATGGTTCTTCAAAAATATTTTCCGATGGAATGTAAACACTAGTATTTGCTTATTTGTTTTATGTTTCCACATCTGATATTGACTTAGGTCCCCTCTGTTGAGTATTGATTGTTCAGGTTCCTTCTGCAATGTTATTTTGAATGTTGTTTCAGGTCCCTTTTGCAATGTTGGTATTTTAGGTCCCTTCTGCAATATTATTTTGAATGTTGTTTCAGGGCCCTTCTACAATATTATTTTGAATGTTGTTTCAAGTCCCTACTGCAATATAGTTGCTCCAAACTATTTGCGTAGTTTTATTACGAATCTTCCCCCTTGCTTATTTTAATACTTGTCCTCAAGTCTTCGAATGATGGAGGACGAATTATGCAAAATACACTAATGAAAAAGGTAAAAGAAATTCAGGAATTCATATTGGCCAAACTAGTTGGTTTTCCAATATGAATTCGAGTTTGCATTGTGCCAGTTTCCTGGATTTTCACAACCAAACTCCTTTATTATTTTTTATATTTTTTTTTATTCTTCTGGAAGTAAGGAAGGCATATCACTTTGTTGTTCTGTTATTTCAATATTGTTGTCTGTTGAGACTCTTTTCAGAAAGTCTTATTTATTGATAGGCTTGTTATAGATCTTAAGCCTATGTGCATTGACTGTAAATGAAGTTGCTTCTTCATCAATTGTTTTTATTTTAACTGCTCCATTGTCGAAAATTTCTTCTTTCACATATGGCCCAAGCCAATGACTTGTAAACTTTGCTTTGAAATCCTTGAACTTGGATTCAAAGGGAAGTGCTTAGTCTCCTTTGTGAAAAGTTTTACTATTAATAAATTTGTCATGCCATTTAATTCTTTGTTGTTTAACTAGTGATGTATGTTCTACTGCTTGTTGTCTTATTTCATCTAATTCATTCAACTGCATCACTCTTTGTTCTTGTGCTTCTGTCAAATCCATTCCCAAATTTACTACAAGTTTAAATGTTTGAATTTTAAATTCAATGGGTAGAAAAACTTCCTTACCATATACTAACTAATATGGACTGAATCCAGTGGTATTCTTCCATGTAATTTTGTATGCCCACAATGCATCCTTTAACTTTTCTAACCAATCTTTCCTATTCATCTGCAATGTTTTTGTCATGATATTTTCCACGACTTTGTTAGTGGACTCTACTTGACCATTCGCTTGAGGATGATATGGAGTAGACTTTCTGTGTTTAATTTTATATGTTTCCATAAGATCCCAGACAAGTTTGGAGGTGAACTATGTTCCCTGATCTATGACAATCTATCTTGGAACTCCAAATCTGACAAAATTTCTTAAAAAAGGAATGAAACCACTGTATCTTCTATTTCTCTTTCCACTTCCTTTGCTTCTACCCACTTTGTAACATAATTTGTACACACTAGAATGTACTTCTTTACATTTGAAGGTAGGTTAATTGGTCCCACAAAGTCAATAGCCCATTGTTAAAATGGCTCTATAAGTACATGTGGTTTTAATGGAATTTCATCTGATATTGTAGGTCTTCCTATTCTTTGGTAGATGTCACATCCTTTAACATAGACCTTGAATATGGTTGGCCAATAGTAGCCAAGTTTGAGTACCTTATATGTTGTCTACTTTTCTGCAAAATGGCCACCACATGGTTCGTCATGACATGCTTTCAAAATACCAAAATTTTTGTCTTCTCTAACACATTTTCTTATCAATAGATTAGAACTAGTATAGAAGAGGTCACCATTGACCCAACTATATCTAACACTTTCTCTAATTAATTTTCTTTTTTGTTTATTGGTGAAATGGGATGGTAATGTTCCAAATGATAAATAGTTAGCTATGTCTGCAAGCCATGGGGTTTTAGTTGTAATAGAAAATAAATGTTCATCTGAAAAATTGTCTGAAGTAGGGATTTGATCACTTGGTGAATGAAGCCTTGACAAAAAATCTTCCACTTGATTATCTTTGCATGGTCGATCGAGAACAGTGATATTAAATTCTTGCATCAATAACAACCATCTAGTAATTTTGCCATTGGTAATTTCTTTGTTCATTAAGTATTTATTGGTTGAATGATCTGTATGAATAAATACTTGATAGCCTGTTATATAATGCCTAAATTTGTTGACTGCATGCATTTCTTTTTCTGTGACTGTGTAATTTAATTCTACCAGTGTTAGGTTTTTACTTATGAAGCCTATGGCATAATTAAATTGATTTTATTTTTTTACAAGTGATGCTCCTATTGTTGTATCAGATGCATCAATAGATATATGGAATGGAAATGACCAGTTTGGTCCACGAAGAATGGGAGCTATTGACAATTTTACTTTCAATTTTTCAAATGCATTTTGATAATCAGTAGTCCATCGAAATTCAATGTCTTTTCCAAGTAACTTAAATAGAGGCAAATCTATTTTACTAAAGTTTTCAATAAATCTTCTGTAATAGCCTACATATCCCAAGAAACTCCTTACTTATTTCTGAGTTGATGGTGGCATTAAGTTTGCAATGACTTCTATTTTTGTTGGATCCACCTTTATTCTAGAAAAAGAAATGTGGTGTCCCAATGCTATCCCTTCATTCAATATCATAAATCATTTTTCATTGTCGAGGGATAGGTTTGTCTCTATGCATCTCTATAAAAACAAAATCCAACTTATTCAAATAATCATCAAATGCATGTCCATATACAGTAACATCATCCATATAGACTTCTACACATTCATGAACTGAATCAGCAAAGATTGCAAGGAATGCTCTTTGAAAAGTAGTAGGTGCACGACATAACCCAAAGGGAAAACCTTATATGCATATTTTCCCCATGGACAAGTGAATTTGGTTTTATCTTGGTCCTGTAATGCTATCTTTATTTGATTATATCCACTAAATCCATCAATAAAAGAAAATAATTTATTTCTAGCTAATGAATCTAGTACCTGGTCAATGAATGGTCTTTCAATGTGGATTTATTCAGTTCCCTATAGTCCACACATATTCTCCATTTTCCATTTTTCCTTGGTACCACAAATAAAGGTGAAATCCATTGACTATCTGAAATAGGATAGATGAATCCTACTTGTAACATTTTTTGCAGTGTCTCTTTCACTATTTCTTTCATCATAGTATTCATTCTTCTTGTTGAAATGTGGCAACAAAAATATTCCAATTTTAATTTGTCCTCGAATTAAAATTGTGAATTAAAATCGAATTTAGTCTCACGAGGTGCTTGGAAATAATTAATTAATTCATTATGAATTAATTAGGTGGAGAAATTCAAGTTAGAAGTCTTTTTGAAGTCATGCAAGAGTTATCCATTAAATTAAGCAGATTATCCATTAATTAAGGAGATAAGATTGAGTTTTATTTTCTTTGTAATTAGTTCCCTTAGTTTATTGAGTTAAGTCCAGTTAAATTAGTTCCAAACTATTTGAGGAACTAATTCTGAATTATTAGTCAGTTGATGCATGCATGCACTCAACAAATGTACTCCGAATAACTAAATATTCCCTCATCAGAAACTCATGCATGTCTATTCTGAGAAAGACCCAGTTGAGCTAAATGTCAAGAATATTGTACTATCAGTTGCATGTGTTTTCTTATAAAGGAAACTCATGCATGCAGTCAAGGTAAGGTTCCCTGAGAATTGTGCATTTTTATAGTGTGTAAGAGCAGTGTTCCACTTGGTGAGGTGAGAATCATCCACTAGGAACAACGTAAGGAAATAGGAGCTTGGAGGGCTTGTGAGAAGCTTTGATTTCCTGTGGGCATCTAGGGGGATTGTACTGAGAGCTAGCTAGCTGTGATAGCTAAGGCTTTGTATAATTCTGATGTATTTTCACCTTGTATGATAATGCAGATAGTGGGGTTTTTAACTGAGGCTTTTCCCTGAGTATTTTCTATGTTTCATGTGCATTGATTCTTCTTCTTCTGATTATATGTGTTCAGCCTGAATCTTGCTCAATATTTAAGCTTCTGCAAAGCAAATTGATAGTAGAAGTAGTTTATAGTATTTTGCTTTGGTATATTGCATTATCAGGTTAATCTACAGTCAGATTTTCTACATAGTCTTAGAATGAGATTTGTAGACAATTTACAGAATTTCTACATGGTATCAGAGCCTAGTTTATCGGAGCTGTGAATAGTATATGGAGAAGAGAATTCGAAGTTTGAAGTTAGGGGTTGCAGGTGCAAATCGAATTCATATCATACTTCAAATTGAGATGGGACATTATCTGACTAATTGCCCATCGAAGAAGTCCAAGAAGGGACCCTTTGAAGGATCAGAAGGTGAGGCATTAGCCTCTCAGTTCGAAATGGACTTTACTCTCATCATGTGCATGGTGTCATCGATGATGGGTTATGTCTAGTATGATAGTGGAGCCTCATTCCACATGACCGGAGATAAAAGTTTATTCAATACCTTGGAGGAGAAAGGATGCAAGACGCACATAGAGATGGGTGACGATGGAAAGTATAGTGTTCAGGAGTGAGCGTGGTTGCTTTTCAGAGGGAGCATGGAGTTCCTATTTCCTTGACAGATGTGAAGTATGTGCTTGGACTGAAGAAGAACTTGGTATTAGTCACGATGTTGGAGGTCAAAGGCTATGATGTTGTCCTCAGTAAAGGAAAGGTGTTCCTAAGACACATAGCCATGAGTCAGACCAAGAGTATAGGGATTCGGGTGAAAGAATATCTATAAACTAGAGGCAAATGATTATGAAACATTGAGTACGAAAGAAGAATTGGTGAAAATCCAAGACATTGGCGAGTTATGGCATAGGTGGTTGGACCATTTGCATCATGGGGCTTTGAAGATAATGCAGTAGATATATACAGGACTTCCCAAAGGTAAACTTGAGCAAGTTGACACATGCAAAGGTTGTACCTTGGGAAAGTACACCAAGTCTTCCTTTCATGATCGAGACAGTCGAGCAAAGGATATCTTAGTGCGAGTTCATATTGATGTGTGTGGACCATTCTCGACGACATCCACAACGAATCAAAGGTATTACGTGATTTTCATTAATGATTTTTCTCGTAAATGCTTGATTTATTTCATGCACAAGAAGGACCAAACCATCTAAAAGTTTTTTGAGTTAAAAGCTTTGGTCGAGAAAGAGTCACGGAAGAAGATCAAGGCATTGAGAAGTGACAACGGTGGAGAATATGTCTCTCAAAAGTTTAAGGACCTCTGTGCAGCAGAAGGAATTAAACGAGAGTTGACGACAACTCATAACCTACAACAGAATGGGGTGGCCATGAGGAACAACAAAACTATTGTAGGGGCAACTCGGGCAATGCTGTATGACCAAGTCCTACCAATTCACTTGTGGGCTAATGCATGCAACACAACGGTCTATTTATAGAATAGAATCCCTCATCACATACTTGGGATGAAGACACCAGAGGAAGCTTTCTTCGGCAAGAGACCAGATGTGGGTCACTTCAAGATCTTTGGCTCATCGGTATATTGCCATGTGACAAAGGATGCACGTAAGAAGCTTGAGCCAATAGTAGAGTTGGGGATACTTGTGGGGTAAACTGATACACCTCACAACTATCAATTTTACTTGCCTACCAGTCGGAGGACAGTGGTTCGCAAAGATCTCAAGTTTGATGAGCAAAAGGCCATGCGAGTTTCCCTTGAGAGGGAGCTCCAACTACAGGCTGTGAAAGAACTGTTGGTTCCTAAGGTGGAGGATCCTTAGACTGATGTGGAGCAGCCGCATGCAGAGGTTCCAGGAGTGGAGACATCCACTCAAGCAGAGTCTTCCAGAGATGTACGGAAGCGCACAAGAGAAGCTAATAGTTTGTTGCAAGATGCAATAGAGAATGTGGGAGCACCATTTTCTCAGCGCAAACAGAGGAGGTCACCTGAGAGGTACACTAGATACATGGCCCTTTCTAGGGAATGTGTTGACACCGAGCCATGTTCCTTTGAGGAAGAAGTGCAACAGCCGATTTGGGTTGATGTTATGGTGGAGGACTATGACTCAATAGTTCATAATAGTGTTTGGGGTGTGGTTCTGAGACTGGAGAACAAGTCAATTGTGAGTTCCCATTGGCTTTACAAGGTAAAGCAAGCTGTTGATGGTAGTGTGGAGAAGCATAAGGCAAGATTTGTTGCCCATGCCTTTTCACAGGTCAAGGGGATTGACTATGATGAGACTTTTGCACCTATCGCAAGGTACTCATCTATCATATCTATGTTGGCACTATCAGCACAGATGGTTGGAAGATCCATCAAATGGATTTAAATACTACATTCCTCAATGGTGAGATTGAGGAAGAGGTGTACATAGATCAGCCAGAAGGTTTTGAGACCTTTTATCGTGATTCGCATGTGTGCCAACTTAATAGAGTGTTGTACAATCTGAAGCAAGCACCTCACGCTTAGTACACCAAGATAGACAACTACTTCACCTGGTTGGGCTTCAGAAAGAGTGAAGCGGATGAGAACATGTACAACATCGTGGTGAAAGGTAAGTTGTTGATCATCGTTTTTTATGTTGATGATCTCATATTGACTAGTGATCATCAGTTGATCATGTCTTGCAAGGAGGACCTTGCAAGAGAATTCGAGATGAAAGACATGGGTCTCATCCATTACTTCCTTGGCATGGAAGTGTGGCAAAAGGATGGGGAATTGTTTGTGTCTCAGGGCACGTATGCCAACGAGATACTCAGGAGATTCCACATGGAGAAGTGCAAGCCCATGTAGAATCCTCTAGCAGGGAACTAGAGGAAGGAGGATGCTACCTCAAGAGAAGTAGTGGAGGCTACTGTGTATAGGCAGCTTGTGGATTCACTGATGTACCTTGTGAACACATAGCTAGATTTGTGCTATGCAGTGAACCAACTGAGTCAAGCAATGGTTCAACCTACCAAGATGTTTTGGAAGGTGGCAAATCATGTATTGAGATACCTCAGAGGCATGTCTCAGTATGGATTATGGTATAGATGGACAAAGGGAGTGAAGCTACAGGGCTTCACTAATACAGATTGGGTAGGGAGTCCATCAAATCGAAAGAGCACATCAGGAAGGATTTTCAACCTTGGGTGAACAGTAGTTTCTTGGTACAGTAGGAAATAGAGGTCGGTTGTACTCAGCTTGGCAAAGACCATATGGATGCAGAAAACCCTGGTTGGTTTGTTTGATCAGAGGATGGATCCAACTATGATCTATTGTGATAATCAGAATTGTATCAAACTCTCTGAGAATCTAGTATTTCATGATAGGTCCAAGCACATCAATATCTAATATCATCGTCTCAGAGACTGTGTAGCGAGGAGGATCATGTTGCCACAGTGTATTTTGACAAAGGAGAAAGATGCTGACACCTTGGGAAAGGCATTGTCAGAGTGTAAAATTGAGTTCCATAGAGACATGATCACGGTGGAAAATAATCCCTTTCTTGCTGAGAGGGAGTGTTGAAATGTGGCAACAAGTATATTCCAATTTTAATTTCTCCTTGAATTAAAATTGTGAATTAAAATCGAATTTATTCTCACCAGCTACTTGGAAATAATTAGTTAATTCATTATGGATTAATTAGTTGGAGAAATTCGAGTTAGAAGTCTTTTTGAACTCATGCAATATTTATCCCTTAAATTAAGAAGATTATCCCTTAAATAAGGAGATAAGATTGAGTTATATTTGAGGTGTAATTAGTTAGCTCAGTTTACTGAGTTAAGTCCAATTAAATTAGTTCCAAACTGTTTGAGTAACTAATTGTGAGTTATCAGCTAGTTGATGCATGCATGCACTCAACCAATGTAGTCCAGATAACTAAGGATTCCCTCATCAAAAACTCATGCATGTCTATTCTAAGAACGACCCAGTTGAGCTAAATGTCAAGGATAGTGTACTATCAGTTGCATGTATTTTCCTATAAAGGAAACTCATGCATGTTGTCAAGGTAAGGTTCCTTTAGGATTGCACATTTTTACAGTGTGTAAAAGCAGTGTTCCACTTGGTGAAGTGAGAATCATCCATTAGGAACAGTGCAAGGAAATAGGAGCTTGGAGGGTATAGGAGAAGGCTTGTGAGAAGCTTTGATTACTGTGAGTATCTAGGAGGATTGTACTTGTTACAAAAAATATCGTCACCTTGATTATTTGCAGTTGGTGTAGGACTATCACCACCTATACCAGCTTCCTAAGGAAGTCTCAAACCTCAGCTCTTCAGAACAAGCTTTAGAAATGAGAGAAAGACATCAAAAAAGCAATGTAACTCTGGTTCCGCACTTTCTCTCACTTTTACCTGTAGGCCCGCACCTTTTGTTCAGGATATCTGTGTACTTATACGCTCTGTATGTAAAGGGGAGGGTGTGTACCCCTATGAAAATCAAAAGGCACAATTTTTATCTTAAAAAACTCACTTTGGGTTAATTCTAGAGTTTTCTAGAAGCATTTGTTACGTGGATTGTTCGCTCCAAGTGGTTCATGCATCCCATAATAGGA
>APFE030920590.1:200426-259503 GCA_000404065.3 Pinus taeda | reverse complement strand
AACATGAATTAATAATTATAATGATTGGTATAATACTGTTACAAAATAGTGTTACAATACAGTAAAACATAAAACATAAAACAAACAAACAATATAATAATAAAATGAATTAAAATTATTAATATATTAATAACATGAATAAAATAATGATAAGCATTAGTATAATAGGGTTACAAAATAGTGTTACAATATAGTACAACATAAAAATAAAACAAACGAACAATATAGCAATAACATAAATTAAAATTATTGATATAGTAATAACATGAATTCAATAATGATAATGATTAATATAATAGTGTTACCATATAGTGTTACAATATAGTAAGACATAAAACATAAAACAACGAAACAATATAGTAATGACATGAATCAAATAATGATAATGATTAGAATAATAGTGTTACATAATAGTAAAACATAAAACATAAAACAAGCAAACAAAATAGTATTTACATGAATTAAAATTATTAATATAGTAATAACACGAATTAAGTAATTATAATGATTAGTATAATAGTCTTACAAAATATTGTTACAAAATAATAAAAGATAAAACATATAAACAATATATTAATAACATGAATTAAATAATGATAATGATTAGTATAATAGTGTGACAAAATAGTGTTAAACAATAGTAAAACATAAAACATAAAACAAACAAGCAATATAGTAATAACATGAATTGAATAATTATAATAATCATGATTATTATAATAGTTTTACAAAATAGGGCAAGTTGGGTCCCTATAATATTACTGATTAACCCATTACAATTGTAGTTGTATCCCTTATTAATATTGTTGTGCCCCTGTTGTCCCCATATTGTTATTATTGTGCCCCATAGAATCCATCTATTTTTATTTTGTGGCTTTATATTGTTATTGTTAGGTCAGTTGGATTATATTGTGACTCCTTAGACTCCTATATATAGAAAGGAGGTTTTTTCATTTGAATCATCCAAGAATTGTCCATTTAAATAATGTGAAGGAGGTTACGCCCTCAAAGAGGCTAAATTCTAAAGCATTGATCTATCTCTTCTATATTTTTCTTGAGCTGGTTTCATAATAGATAGGGTGTATTACTTTCAATTTTTAGGTTATAAGTTATAAAACTCTTCTGGATTTGCTCAATACTTCTCCACGATTCTCTAGAAATGCTGCAACCCCAAACATCACAGCCATATAAGATAACATGAGTGACTAAACTTTTAAAGACGAACTTCTTTTTATACCACATTATGAGGTTTTCTGCTTCACAATTATTTTCAAGACCAAAATAAGCTTTCCAGCCCCCATTAATCCTTTTCTCAATGCTATGATTCTAGTTGAGCTTGTCATGAATATAAATTCCTATGTACTTGTCAGAATACACTTCCTCCAAGTTATTATTGTCATACATAAAATTAGCGTAAGTGTCCTTCTTGGATTTGATAATCATAACTTTTGTTTTGTCAGTGTTAACAATCATACCCATGGTAGAGCAGAAATCCTTAAGAAGCCTGAGTTGCTTATCAAGATTAGATTGGCACCTTGCAAAAAGAACAATATCGTCAACACAAAGAAGAAGGATGATGACTATCCTAGCCAAGATCGTGACATCACATCGTGCTTCCTCTAAATAGCCTTAGAGCTTATCAATGTAAATGCCAAATAGGGTAGGGGAGAGGGGGCAACCTTCTTTAACTCTGATGTTACACTTAATATCTTTCAACCACCCCTCATTGCTCTTTAGCTTGGCAATTACATTCTCGTATAACCTTATAACGACAGTTCTCAACTGGAGAGGAACCTTTAGCTATTCTAATCTATTCCAAAGGTTGTATCTAGGAACCATATTGAAAGCCTTTCTAAAGTCCACAAAGCAACAATATAAATTGGATTTATAATTATGACATTCCTCCGCAATGATCATATGCGTAACAAGGTGGTTTATTGTTGAGTGATCATAATTGTCCGATAATTGGCTAAGAGAGGGGTTATCATAATTGTCTGATAATTAGAGGGGTTATTTGTATCCCCACTTTTAAAAATAGGGATAATGAGGCTCTCAGTCCAAGTTTTAGGGAACCCTTGCTTGACTGCTTCATTGAAAATCTTGTGGATGTGGGGGATGAGGACAGGACCTCCAATTTTAAGATTTCTGCCTGGTAACCTTAAATGTCCTTAACTTTCCCATTAGCAAGGCAATTAACCCAAAACTTAATGTATTCTAAAGAGAAAAATTATTTCGTTGTGAGGAGGGTTTCCAAATTATCCATGACATTTGGATATTCATAAAGCTTTTTAAAATAGGAATTCCAATCGTGAAGAGCAATTTTATTATTATCTTTAGTCTTCCTAGTCACAATCTACCTCCAAAATTTCTTAGGAGCTACCTTAGAGAGGTGTAAGGGATTCTCCTACCTTTGACAAATGTGCTACCTCTTTTTCCTTTTAGTTAGGGCTTTGTATATTTTTATCTTGTCCATTTTAAGAGATTCATCAACAACTTCCTTAATTGCTCTCCTCGCACTTTTAAAATCTTTGTCATACCATGGATTGGTTTTTATATTTCTTTTATTATTTGAAACTTCAGTTGAGAACTTGTTAATAGAATATGAGAGGGTTGTAGTAAAATTATGATATAGGTCTTGTATGTTGTATATACTAGATAAAGGAAGAAAATTAGTTTTTAATTCATTTAGAAAGAGATCATTTTTATTTCTCTCAAATATTAAGTTATTTTGGTTGTAAGTATTGTTTTCTGTGGGAACTCTATGCATGAAAAAATTGAGAGTTATAAGTAAAGGCCTATGATCAGAGTCATGTTCGTGGTCGTTTAAGATGTCAAAATTTATTATTTCATTGTATAATGGGAGATCGGAAATAACGTAGACTACCACGCTACTACCAAGTCCATGGATGCAGGTCATCTTATTGGAATTGTGCCACTTTTTTAGACCGTTGCAAATTATGAGATCCTCAGCACTACAGAGCTTGACTAGCTCCAACCCAAACAACTTTTCCCTGAGGTCTTTAGAGCTCCTTTTGTACCTACTAGCAAGAGTAGGGTTTTTGTCTAACCAAAGAGGATTAGGGTTGGAAGGATTTCTTATAATAATAGCTTCGTTGTTTGAAGTTCGAGCATTAAAGTCAACTATTAAAAGGACATTCCCATCATTCCTTAGGCTAGAAATATCATTCTCTAAACCATTGTAAGGGTTAGTTTTATCTAGATTCTTCTTCTTATAGAAGGTATAATTGATGAATTAAGATTATTAATATAGTAATAACATGAATTAAATAATGATAATGATTAGTATAATAGTGTTACAAAATAGTAAAACATAAAACATAAAACAAATCAATATAGTAATAACATGAGTTAAAATTATTAATTTAGTAATAACATGAATTAAATAATTATAATGATTAGTATAATAGTGTTACAATCTAGTAAAACATAAAAGATAAAACAAACAAACAATATAGTAATAACAAGAATTAAAATTATTCAGATAGTAATAACATGAATTAGATAATGAAGATAATTAGTATAGTAATAACATGAATTAGATAATGAAGATGATTAGTATAATAGTGTTACAAAACAGTAAAACATAAAACATAAACCAAACAAACAATATATTAAGAACATGAATTAAAATTATTAATATAGTAACATGAATTAAATAATGATAATGATTAGTATAATGGTGTTACAAAATAGTGAAACATAAAACATAAATAGTGTTAGAAAATAGTGTTACAATATAGTAAAACATAGAACATAAAACAAACAAACAATATAGTAATAACATGAATTAAATAATGATAATCATTATTATAATAGTGCTACAAAATAGCAAAACATAAAACATAAAACAAACAAATAGTATTGTAATACAATGAATTAAAATTATTAATATAGTAATAACATGAATTAAATAATGATAATCATTAGTATAAAAGTGTTATAAAATAGTGTTATAAAATAGTGTTATAAAATGGTAAAACAAAAAACATGAAACAAACAAACAGGATAGTAATAACACGAATTGAAATTATTAATATAGTAATAACATGAACTAAAATTATAGATATAGTAATAACATGAATTAAAATTCTTAAGATAGTAATAACATCAATTAGATAATGATGATGATTGGTATAACAGTGTTACAAAACAATAAAACTTAAAACTTAAAACAAACAAACAATATATTAATAACATGAATTAAAATTATTAATATACTAAACACATGAATTGAAATTATTAATATAGTAATAACAACAGCCATTCCTAAGTCTATCACTTCAGATCAGAATTGGGCCCTATGCAGGGAAATCTCTATGGAGTTGGTGGAGGAAGTGATTAGGAGCATTCCCAATGATAAAGCTCCAGGTCCAGATGGCTTCACCATCAATTTCTACAAGGCCTGTTGGAGCATCATCTTGCAGGAAGTATGGGAGGTAGTAGAGGATTCTAGACGTTCAAGAACCATTCTAAAATCCATTAACTCCAACTTTCTAGCACTCATACCTAAGGTTGAAGAAGCAAAGACACCTGATCAATTCAGACCCATTTCCTTATGTAATGTTATCTACAAAATTATTTCAAAAGTCATAGCAAATAGACTGAAGTTGATACTCCCTGGTATAATCTCATAAGAGCAATCGGGCTACGTTGAGGGTAGACAAATTCTTGATAACATCCTGTTAGCATAGGATATGATTCACTCACTTCATTCAAGAAAAGAAGTAGGTATGCTCATGCAATTGGATCTTTCAAAAGCGTATGACAAAGTAAGTTGGAGATACCTTGAAGCTGTTCTAGGAGCTTTTGGCTTCTGCAGGACATGGATCAAATGGATACTTGCTCTCATCAAATCTCCTAGATATTCCATCCTTATCAATGGTGCTCCTTCTATTCCCTTCACACCTTCGCGGGGAATAAGACAAGGGGATCCCCTATCCCCCTTCCTCTTTGTAATCCTAATGGAAGGCCTCAGCTGAACCATTGCCAAGAAGAAAGCGGAAGGATCCATAAAAGGTCTGCAACCTATAAGATCGCTACCAGCTACCACTCATCAATAGTTTGTGGACGATACCATGTTACATGGTACACCCACGGTGAAGGAGGCTGTGGCCTACAGGGCTATCCTTGATCTCTTCAGCCAAGCTTCTGGCATGGAAATCAATTTTTCTAAATCTACTATTTTCTTTTTCAACACTCACCCGACAGTTCAAACTCACCTGTCCCAGCTTATTGGATTCAGGATTGGCTCCCTGCCTTCGAAATATCTTGGGGCTCCTTTGACTCTAAAACCCTGGCAGAAAATTCACTGGGAGAAAGTTCTAGCCAACATGAAGAAAAATGCTCCCATTGGACGAACAGAGATCTCAACCTAGCGGGTAGACTCATCCTAACCAAAGCTGTTCTGCAGGCCATTCCGCAATACTTACTATCGTTGCTTCGTGCCCCCAAAGGCATTCTGCAACAAATGAGAAATATTCGGTGATCCTTTCTATGGAGTGGAAATGGGGATAAGAAGAAGTGGGCTTTGTTGGCATGGAATAAACTATGCCAGCCGAAATCTATGGGGGGGCTGAACTTAGTCGATCCATGGGTGGTCAACCGTACCTATGGAGCTAAGATATGGTGGAAATGGATTAAAAATCCCACTTTACTGTGGGCAAGGCATTGGAAGGAAAAGTATACTCCAGACTATGATACTCAGGAACTCATTAGACTACAGGAAATCGTGGAAGGGTTGTCCATATGGAATCATGCCAAGAATAACATGAACCTAGTACAGGAGCACAACTTTTGGGACATTCGCAATGGCAGTCTGGCCATGTTCTGGGAAGATGCATGGCAGCAGTTCCCTAAACTGGACACACTAGAGCCATCAACCATCAAGCAAACAAGTCAAAATTAGGGAAGATACAGAGTCAATCAGTATTGGAATCAAAACAGTGGGGATGCTAATTGGAGGGAATGGATAAATTTAAATCCTGGGAATACAGAGGAGAACAACGAAATTTCTCAGCAATTTAGTGAGCGAATCCTAAAAAGAAAGATTCGGAAAACTAAAGAGGATGATAAGCTAAGATGGGGTCTCAAAGGTAATTTCGATTTCGCATTAAAGGAAGCCAGGAACATAATAGAAAAGGAAAAACAGGCAGAGGCCGTGCCATGGTGCAACAATGTTTGGGACAACCTTTTATGGCCGAAAATCAGAACCTTCCTCTGGCTTCTAAAGAGAAACAAGACTTTAACTTGGGAAAACTTGTGCAAGAAAGGTTTCAAGGGACCCTCAAGATGCCCTATGTGCTTCGTTGAGGAGGAATCCCTGAACCACCTTTTCAATACCTGTGAATGGGAAAATCAGTTATGGAGATGGATGGAAGGGATTCTTAGCAGCTCTGATTGTAATAGAGATTTCATTCATAGTACTATACTGAATTGGAAAAAAGACTTCTCCAACATACAAAGATTCAATAACATATGGAAATCTGTACCAGGGTTTTTACTATGGTCTATTGGAAGGAACGTAACCGCAGAATTTTCCAAGATGAACACAGGAACATATGTTTCTCTAAAGGCAATATAATAACCAACATTCAACAGTTAATCCAAACAAAATGCAGAGAGGAAGGTAACGAGAAGCTGACATCACAGGACTTACGCATTTTGAAAAGCTTTCGTCTGGAAGTCACCAGCAACATTACTGTTCTGAGACACAGAAAGCAACCATCCTCACAGATTGATAAATGACAGCGTCCACCGGAAGGAGGTTTGAAGTTGAATTTTGACGGGGCCTCGAGAGGCAACCCCGGCATGGCAGGAATTGGAGGTGCTCTATGCAATCAACATGGAGAAATTCTCCACATATATTACAGAGCACTCGGGGAAAGCACAAATAATGAAATGGAGTTCGCAGCTCTAGAGCATAGTCTGAGAATTGTTAAATCCCTGCGACTCTGTAACATAATTCTGGAAGGGGATTCATCTCTGGTCATTTCTACAGCTCAAAAAATGCAGTGAGGCACTAAGGCAAACAAAGCCACAAAACATTGGCAGCTAGCCAAAGTCACGGAAAATATTGCAGAACTCATGGCTGGTATGAAAGGTCTAGTTTTCCATGCAGTAAGATGTCAGGAAAATGGGCTGGCAGACTACCTGGCAAATTGTGGAGTGGACAGTCAGGACAGGGGATGGGATAGCTGTTGGGAGGAGGTGGACTTCCCGAACCTGAAGACACGATGCACACAGCTGGCACAACAAGACCTAAACGGAACCGACCGGGCTTGACCGGCAACGGTTTCTTTGTCCGGTACCGTAAAAATGAATCTTCGGGTAACGGCTGGGGTTATTATAACAGGAGTTGGACGACTGGACAGTTGCGTCAGCGGTCATCATGGGGAGGGAGAGCCAAACATGGGAACCATCAACTTGGTTCATGCCACGAGAGAATCCGTAGAGACCGTTTGGGGAGAGAGGACAGCTGCCTCAACCTTGATAGGAAGGCAATCAAAAACATTTATGCGATTGCAAGGGAAGGATTTGAGAGGTGTGCGAACATCCTCTGCATTAATAATTAATTCATTAGGAAACGAGAAGCGACAAAATGATGAAGAAAGGGAGCAGACAGACAACAGGCAAGGAATCTGGAAAAGGAGGGGGAGCCCAGCTCAAACCCCAATAAATACGCTTCATCCAATGGGGTCTGCAAACCAAAAAATACCAATAACCTAAGGCTATTTATAACTGACCCAGGGATTCAGGCATACAGAGAGCATATGGCAGAACAGGACATTATCTGCAAGTTTATGGGCATATGGCCGTCTGAAAGGACTCTTTAACATTGGATCAAACAACATTGGAAACCACGAGGGGATTTCAAGCTTCACCTGGGAGCCAAGGGATTTTTCACTGTTGTCTTCTCCAACCTAGAAGACAAGGATAGAGTATTTGAGGGGGGGGCATACTTTTTGGCTTCAGCAGTCTATACATGAGACCATGGAAACCAAATTTCACCCCGGAGAAGGAGTCTTTCACTCAAGTCCCAGTATGGATTCGTTTATTCTCTCTCCCAATAGACTATTGGGGTCTGAACGCACTGAAACAAATCGGTGATAAGTTGGGAACATTCATCAAGGCCTCTGAAGCAACTCTACAAAAAAGATATACTTCTTACGCCAAAATATGTGTTGAAATGGACGTCTCTGGGGCACTACATGAGGGGCTTTGGTTGGAATATAGGGACGAGGACTACTTTCAGGATATAGATTATGAGCAGATTCCCTTTCGGTGCCGCAAATGTCATGAAAATGGGCATCTGATGAGAGACTACCCAATTATTAAGAAGGAAATAGAGACCGAAGCAGCACAAGCCCACAAAGACACAGAAGCCTTCATCAAACCCAAATCCAGACAGAGAGCTAACAGAAGAAAGAGTTTCAAAGGGAATATAGAGAGGAATAACCACATCAACCCTTTTGTGATCTTAGATCCTGAAATTGACTCGGAGGATAAGCAAAAAACCCTAACATCAGAAGCAGAGCATGAGGAAAAAGAAAAGCCAACCAGGGAAGGAACGAATGAAGGGGACCTCAACAATGAGGTACAAATGCAGGAGAGAACAGAGGAGATCGAAGAAGAAACTGACATGCTCACCAGTGATGGCGGCAGTGAAGATCAAGAATGGGAAGAGGCGCTAGCCAGGGAGGGAATGAACCTACCAGCAATTGCTGAGAACTGGAGGTCTCGAGGAATAGACAACGCACCGGAGGAATAAATTAGGAAGGTAAACGACCTGTTCATAGCAAGGCAAAAGGCAGAACTTGAAAAGCAGAATAGGAAGCTAGGTGTAGTGAAAGGCAACAGCTTACAATCAAAAAGTCTTTTATGGAAATCATCCAGCTCAAAACAAAAGAAAAGAAGAGGTCGGAGAACAAGTGGTGAAGTTCTACAGGAACTAGGCATGATCATGATAAACTCAGGGAAGATGAAGGCGCTAAGCGCCTTCTAGTCCTTCCAATAAAAATCAGTTAAACATGAAGATTATCTCGTGGAATGCCAGAGGGCTTAACAGCCAGGAAAAAAACAGAATCTTAAAGAGAAAAATCCAGAAATATAAACCAGAAATTATGTTTTTACAAGAAACTAAATGCAACAGCTCCAATATCAACAATCTTTGCAGGAAGCTTGGGAGAAATATGGAAGTTCTAGAGAATGCGAGTCAAGGAAGAGAAGGAGGCCTTACAACCATGTGGGACACAAAGGAAATCCAGATGTTATCAGCTGAGGCGAACAAACACTTCATGGCGGTGGAGTTCCAACCCATAGGTAACTCTGGATCTTTCCTCTGTATCAATATTTATATTCCTCAGAAATTAGAAGACAAAATAATTTTTTTAGATGCATTAACCAGGCTTATTAATAGACATCCTAGCTCTAAGTGTATATTGGGGGGCGATTTCAATATGATAACCACCCTTCTAGAAAAAAAAGGGGGTCTTAGGAAACTTAATAGGGATGTGGAAGCCTTCACAGATTTCATTGAAACTGTTAAACTGGCAGATATCCACCCCAAAAGTGGCCTATTTACCTGGAACAACAGAAGGGGGGGTGAAAGGTTAATAGCTTCTCGCTTGGATAGATTCTTAATCTCAGAAAGCATTATAATGGATGGCATAATAGGGGAATCATATATCCTTCCCAGTGGAGGATCGGATCATTGGCCAATTTCGCTTATTGTAGAAGTTTAGGGCACCCCAAGGAACAAACCATTCAGGTTTGAAAAATTCTGGTTATACGACCCTAATTTCCTCGACATGGTAAAGAAATGGTGGTCTGAACCTTTGGAGGTGAGAGGTTCCAAAATGTTCAATCTACAAAAGAAGATGAAAGCAACTAAAGAAAAGATAAAAGATTGGAACAAAACGGTTTTTGGAAACATATTCCAAGAGAAAGCCATTCTAGAGAACAAGCTGGAACAGATCCACACAAATGGTGCAGCAGGCAATCACAGTATAGAAGCGATGGAACAGGAAAAAATTCTTTCTCAGCAATGGCACAAACGGTGCATTCAAGAAGAGACTCTTTGGAAATAGAAATCTAGAATTCAATGGTTAAGAGAGGGGGAGAAGAACACTAAATTCTTTCACAAGTCAGCTCTAGACCATAGAAGTGCTAATAGAATTCGCGAACTGAAAAATAGTGCAGGGGAGATACTAAATAATCACAATGACATATCTGCTCTGCTCTCGGACCACTTCAACTCAATTGCTCAGGAACCGCCCATAAACAGAGGGGAAGCCATCAAGGAATTAACAACAGCCATTCCTAAGTCTATCACTTCATATCAGAATTGGGCCCTATGCAAGGAAATCTCTATGGAGTTGGTGGAGGAAGTGATTAGGAGCATGCCCAATGATAAAGCTCCAGGTCCAGATGGCTTCACCATCAATTTCTACAAGGCTTGTTGGAGCATCATCAAGCAGGAAGTATGGGAGGTAGTAGAGGATTCTAGACATTCAGGAACCATTCTAAAATCAATCAACTCCACCTTTCTAGCACTCATACCTAAGGTTGAAGAAGCAAAGACACCTGATAAATTCAGACCCATTTCCTTATGTAATGTTATCTACAAAATTATTTCAAAAGTCATAGCAAATAGATTGAAGTCGATACTCCCTGGTATAATCTCAGAGGAGCAATCGGGCTACGTTGAGGGTAGACAAATTCTTGATAACATCCTGTTAGCACAGGAGATGATTCACTCGCTTCATTCAAGAAAAGAAGCAGGTATGCTCATGCAATTGGATCTTTCAAAAGCCTATGACAAAGTAAGCTAGTGATACCTTGAAGCTGTTCTAGGAGCTTTTGGCTTCTGCAGGACATGGATCAAATGGATACTTGCTCTCATCAAATCTCCTAGATATTCCATCCTTGTCAATGGTGCTCCTTCTATTCCCTTCACACCTTCGCGGGGAATAAGACAAGGGGATCCCCTATCCCACTTCCTCTTTGTAATCCTAATGGAAGGCCTCAGCCGAACCATTGCCAAGAAGAAAGCGGAAGGATCCATAAAAGGTTTGCAGCCTATAAGATCGCTACCAGCTACCACTCATCAATAGTTTGTGGACGATACCATGTTACATGGTACACCCACGGTGAAGCAGGATGTGGCCTACAGGGCTATCCTTGATCTCTTCAGCCATGCTTCTGGCATGGAAATCAATTTTTTTAAATCTACTATTTTCTTTTTCAACACTCACCCGGCAATTCAAACTCACCTGTCCCAGCTTCTTGGATTCAAGATTGGCTCCCTGCCTTCGAAATATCTTGGGGCTCCTCTGACTCTAAAACCCTGGCAGAAAATTCACTAGGAGAAAGTTCTAGCCAACATGAAGAAAAAATGCTTGCATTGGATGAACAGAGCTCTCAACCTAGCGGGTAGACTCATCCTAACCAAAGTTGTTCTGCAAGCCATTCCGCAATACTTACTATCTTTGCTTCCTGCCCCCAAAGGCATTTTGCAACAAATGAGAAATATTCAGCGATCCTTTCTATGGAGTGGAATTGGGGATAAAAAGAAGTGGGTTTTGTTGGCATGGAATAAACTATGCTAGCCGAAATCTATGGGCGGGCTGAACTTAGTCGATCCATGGGTGGTCAACCGTACCTATGGAGATAAGATTTGGTGGAAATGGATTAAAAATCCCAATTTACCGTGGTCAAGGCATTGGAAGGAAAAGTATACTCCAGACTGTGATACTCAGGACCTCATTAGACTACAGGAAATCCCGGAAGGGTCGTCCATATGGAATCATGCCAAGAATAACAGGAACCTAGTACAGGAGCACAGCTTTTGGGAAATTCGCAATGGCAGGCTGGCCATGTTCTGGGAAGATGCATGGCAGCAGTTCCCTAAACTGGACACACCACAACTATCAACCATCAAGCTAACAAGTCAAAATTAGGGAAGATACAGAGTCAATCAGTATTGGAATCAAAACAGCGGGGATGCTAATTTGAGGGAATGGATTAATTTAAATCCTGGGAATACAGAGGAGAATAGCGAAATTTCTTAGCAATTTAGTGAGCGAATCCTAAAAAGAAAGATTCAGAAAACTTAAGAGGATGATAAGCTAAGATGGGGTCTCAAAGGTAATGGCGATTTCTCATTAAAAGAAGCCAGGAACATAATAGAAAAGGAAAAACAGGCAGAGGCCGTGCCATGTGCACCAATGTTTGGGACATCCTTCTATGGCCGAAAATCAGAACCTTCCTCTGGCTTCTAATGAGAAATAAGACTTTAACTTGGGACAACTTGTGCAATAAAGGTGTTGAACAAGTAAATCCCCTTTGCGGACAGAGGCGATCCCACTAGCCCAAAATGGGTCTAGCAATAATCAATTCACGCTGCTATGCAAGTTCCTAGTTGTATACTAAAAGGTGGATTACGAAGACCAACTTGGAATCCAACGCAAATGTCGAAGTAGAGTTAACCCTCCGGCTCCCATGCTTCAGCAGGTCACAATCCTAGTGATCCTTGCGAACGGACACCTGCACATGCAAAGACCGAGATAGCTACAAGCATAAAATCCACCAAAGTACAACTATATTTCAGTCAGAAAGGAAATAAATCAAACATCATAATAGGCAATGAGATTGGAACCATAATAACAGTCGTTTATTAATGAATAATAGGTAGAGAAAGATACAACCAAGGTTCTGACGTTGAACCTATTCTCTGGTTGGGGGAGCAGCTATGTATGCCTTGCAATAGACCTTCTCTCTCTCAGGATTCCGGCAGCATAACCTCCCTATGCTTCAAGACTCTTACTATCACTCCAGACAAGCATAATCACAACTAGCATTACTCCAGAACTCCCTTGAACTCTCCCACTAGCTTGTCTAATGCATGAGGACAAAATTTTATAAATGGAGAAGGGAGGAAGATTCAATGCACCAAGACGCCCATTGTGGATCGACATTATCTCCGAAAAGCTACTGAGGATAGATGTCAAGGATAGATGATGATTCTTGACCTCTATCAGATGGATTTTTCCCTTAAAAGACTTCATGATCTGAAAGGAAAAACATATAGGTGCACATTTGCCAAAAATCATTACCAAACATAGTTGGCGCGAGTGTTGTTCTAGGACAGAGCGCCAATGGGCGCGCCCCTTTTTGAGGATCTCAATGATTGGTGCAGATAAGACACTGTGTAACTGCACCAATGGAAAAAGGGCACTTTTCAGGGATAATTTGCAAAAGGTGTCTTCAGGGAACATGAAGTACATACTCAAGGGAACATAATGCAAGTGTTTTTAGGCTATGTCACTGCTCACAGGTCCTGGAATGTATCTTCCAATGTACGAAAACGGGGGTAACAGGGACGGTGACCAATGGTGACAAATTACTGTGTAACAATTCCTTTGACTGAGCTTGTTAAAAATAGCAACTATAAACATCATGTATCTAGAATATTGCAAATCGATCCTTTGTCTGACATGGTGAATGTTGAGGATGATCATCCTGAACTTATTTTTGGTCTAGCCATGGAAGGTCAGCCTGAAGATAGCGAAGCCCTGCCCTTTTATCTGAGTCTTAGAATGCATGAGTATATCCTCCATAATGCTATGTTAGATTTTAGAGCTTCCCACAATTTGATGCCCAAGGTCATCATGGAAAAGTTGGGCCTGGATATCACCCAGAAATATCATGATTTGTACTCATTTGATTCTGGTAGAATTCATTGCATTGGTCTCATCAAAGATTTGGTGGTTTATTTAGATCAAATCCCAGCCAAAAATGTCTTGATGGATGTGGTAGTAGCTGATATACCACCACGATTCAGTATGCTCTTGTCTAGATCGTGGGGAGCCAAACTCATAGGCACTTTACAACTTGACTTCTCTTATGCTAGAATCCTTGTTTTCGGTCAATTGAGGAAGTTGTACCGAGAAAAGAAAATGAAGTATATGATCACCTGTAAAGAGAAGCCTATCAATCATCCAATAAATGTTGTACATACTAATTTAAAGTCTTTTGTTTTGTACTCTAATAGTGGATTGAATGATGTAGATATTCAACTTGTAGAGATAGATGATGTACTAGAAATTTCCGAGAATTTTAGAGCAATTCTTAATCAAGAAAAAGAAAAAATAGAAATTTCTTCTGAGTAGCCTACATAGCAGTAGAAGGTCACTGAAGAGTAGAAAAATGAAGTAATCAGTGAAGGTAAGGTTGAAAATAAAGCGAAATTCCAACATCTAGAAGATGAAGCCGACCTTTGGAGCATGGACTTCGATGGTGCTTTAGGTAAAGACGGTGTCAATATTGGAATTTGGATTCAAAGCCCTGCTTTTCCACCTTACAAAGTCCCAAGTAATGTTAGAGTATGCTCCTACAAGTTAGCTTTTGATTGCTCTAATAAAGAAGTGGAATATGAGGCATTGATTACAGGTCTAAAATTTTTGAAAAAACTGGCTGCGAAAAGGATTTCTATTTATGGTGATTCAGAGTTGGTGATTAAACAAGTAAAAGGAGAATATCAAGCAAAGCATCCACGGATGAGAGCCTACAGGAATGCAATTCTAGATATTTTGAAGATGTTTTCGGAATACACCTTGACAGTGTTGCCTCGAAGTCAAAACATCATTGCTGATTCACTTGCCACCGCAACAAGCAATTTGAAGATTCCAACGAATTCTAGCAATAAATTTGAAATTCTTGTCAAACATAGGCCTATTGTTCTTGATAATATGAGATATTGGCAAGTTTTTTGGGATGACAATGAAATTAATGCCTTTTTTCAGAATGAAGGGAAGTTTAAGAATGCTTTCATTGATGATGTTTGTGATTCTGATGAATAAGACATTGAGGTAAATCAGATGGAGGTTTTACAGCTGAAGGATAATGTTATTCCTAGAGGTCTCATACTTTTAGAGGAGTTGTTTGATCAAGATGATGTGGCGAGAAAACCAACCTTGGTTCCTACAGACAAGGGAGTTGAAGATGTAAATCTTGGAACAACAGGCCAGCCCAAGCTTGTAAAGTTATCAAAATCATTGTCTCTCGAAGCAAAGGCTAAGTATGTTAAGTTGCTTTTTGAATTTTCTGATGTTTTTGTGTCGGATTATTCAGATTTGAAAGTGTATGACAAGAACACCATTCAACATACTATTCCTATCAGTCTGGATCAAAAACCGTTTAGACAAAAGTTGAGAAGAATCAATCCAAAGCTGCTACCATCCATCAGGAAAGAGGTAAATAGATTGCTTAAATCTGGTATCATTGTTCCAATTAGATTTTCCAATTGGATTTCAAATTTGGTCCCAGTACGAAAGAAGAATGGAGAGATAAGGTTGTGCATTGATTTCTGGAACCTCAATAAAGTGTCATTGAAGGATAATTACCCTCTTCCTAAGACCATATTCTGTAAAGAGTAGTTGGAGCATCATGGATATCACTACTAGATAGCTACTTGAGCTATAATCAGATCTTGGTGCATGAAAAAGACCAAGACAAAACTACCTTCACAACACCAAGTGGAACTTTTCAGTATGCCAAGATGCCATTTGGGTTGAAGAATGTCGGAGCCACTTTTCAGCGGGCAATGGACATAGCTTTTGCTAATGAGAAGGATGTTGTCTTGGTAGTATATTTAAATGAATTGATAGTATTTTTTGGTTCTGATGATGAGCATTTACATCACTTAAGGGTTGTTTTTCAGAAATCCAGGAAGTTCGGGATCTATTTAAATCCGAAGAAGAGTATTTTTGCCATGGAAGAAGGTAAAATCCTTAGTAATATAATTTCCAAAGATGGTATTCGTATGGATCCTTCAAGGGTGGAGGCAATCCAGCAAATAGAATTTCTGCGCAACAAAAAGGAGATTCAAGATTTCAACGGTAAGATGAGTTTCTTACATAGGTTTATACCAAATTTGGCAGAGCATTTGTGTGAGTTGACTAATATGTTGAAGAAGGACAACACTATTAAATGCACTGAGGTTGTTATGAAATCGTTCAACCTGGTAAAGTTTTCTTTGACCACAACCCCAATTTTGATTAGTCCTGATTATACTCATGATTTTATTATATTTTCATTTGCATCTGAGCATAGTATGGCTGTGGTGTTGATGCAAAAGAGGGATCAGGTGGAGCAACCCATTGCTTTTTTTAGTAGGATTAGAGATGCTGCGTTGCACTACAATATCATTGAGAAACAAGCTCTGGCTCTTATAAAAGCATTGAAGGATTTCTGAGTCTACATTCTGCATTCACATACCATAGAATATGTTCCTAACGCAGCTGTCAAAGATGTTTTCATGCAAACTGATCCGGAGGGAAGAAGAGGTAAATGGATAGCAGCAATGTTAGAGTACGATCTTTAGATTAAGCCCACCAAATTGATCAAAGGACAAGGCTTCGCAAAATTGATGGCTGAATCAAATTTGCATGCTCTATACATAAATCTCATTGCAGCAATGTTAGATGACGAAGATGGTGGCACACTCATTTAGGTATCAGAGATGTTTCTCAACTCACCTTGGTATTTTGATATAGTGTATTTTCTTCACCATATTTTGCCGCCTCCTGGAATGTCAAGAAGTAAAGTTAGATCACTAAAACTAAAGTCTGCAAAATTCTACATTTTAAATAGTGCTCCCTATTGGAAAGATTCGGGAGGGGTTCTTCTTAATTGTTTGATTGAAGATGAAGCTCAACAGGCAATGAATGATTTCCATAGAGGAGATTGTGGCGATCACTTGTTTTGGAAAACCATAGTGAACAAAGTGTTGAGAGCAGGATATTATTGGCCAACTTTGTTTTCAGATTTATATAAGACAGTCATGAGCTACCATGAATGTCAAGTTTTTCAGCGAAAAAGGAAGCTGCTTCCTGTTCCTCTGAAGCTAGTTGAAGTAAATGCACCTTTCTAGCAGTGGGCACTTGATTTCATAGAGAAATTCATCCTACATCATCAACACAACATAGATGGATTTTGATAGCTACTGATTACTTTACCAAGTGTATTGAATCCATTCCAACAAGGCAAGCTATAGACACGGTAATTTTTCAGTTTCTAGAGTCTAATATCTTGTCTCATTTTTGTTCCCCTCACAAGATTATTAAAGATAATGCAGGAACATTTAAGCCAAAAAGGATGGTCAAGTTTTGCAATAAGTACAATATTACATTGGGTCGTTCCACGACATACTACCTGCAAGGCAATGGACTAGCTGAGTCGTCAAATAAATCCTTGGTGAATATTATTAAGAAAATGTTGGAGGCAAACAAAAAGAATTGGAATCGAAAGCTTGCCAATGCTTTGTGGGTCGACAGAGTGAGCAACAAGAAATCAATAGGTATGTCACCCTTTGAGTTGGTTTATGGTACTGATACAGTGTTTCCCACATCACTTTCAGTCCTAGTCATGAGATTATTATAGGAAGTCGAAAGCGAAGAGGATGATATTCAGCGTAGGATTAATCAAATGATTCATCTTCAGTAAACAAGGGAAGAGGTTTTTCAAAACACTTTCTAGCTGCAAGCAAAGATAAAGAAGATTTATGACCGCAAAACCAAGGTAGAAAAGTTTCATCTAGAAGATGTAGTGCTGTGATGGGATGAATGAAATGAAGAAAAAGGAAAACATGGTAAGTTTGACAATCTATGGGAAGGACCATATAAAATCTCAACCTATCAAGGATAGAATGCATATTTGTTAAAGGAAATGGATGGTCAAGAATGCTCAGGAGAACCAGTGAATGGTAGGCTCCTGACATACTATTACTTTTGATGTTGTTCCTTGAAGTTTCTTCACTGTCATTGTATATACTGGTTTCCTTTTCCTTGCAAGATTTCAAGTACAATGTTATATGAGCTTGGGGCCCGAAGAGAAGGCTATAAAGCTTAAATGATTTGTGTCTAGTTTGGTTAGTTTTGTTTTGAGTCAGTTTAGAGTCGATTATGAGTTAGTTTAGAGTCGATTATGAGTAAGTTTTCAATTTGTATTGAGTCATTATTCTTCAAAATTGTAAAAAGGTGTTTTTTTTTTCTTTTCAGTCTTTTGTTTGTTTGACCACATTGGCCCAATCAACTAGGCACTTGGTCTACGGTGTTCTTGACACCTCCAAGGAGCTGCCATCCCTAATAAGGCCAATGTTAGTGTTAGTATCTGCATACTTCCATCAGGGATCAAATTTTCTCTTTGCATTTTCATTTAGGGGTCTCATACTGAAATTTTTGCATCATTTCATTAGGTCATGAAAAGATGATCCACTGATGGTTGTCTTCTCCTCAGACCAATGTTTCCCTCATAAAGTACATTTGCTGACCCATTTCTAGGTTGTATTTAGTCACAGTTTTAGAGTCAAAAGCAATCATGTATCCATTAGCTCTTAGGGCATGTTTTCATTAGGTTTTAGGGTTCATTTCCAAGGCCAAAAGCATGATTTAAAAGTGTAAATAAAGGGCAGCAAGGGTATAAGGATGATAAATAAACCAAGTGTGATTGCTAGTAAGTCATGGTCACTGTACAAATATCTCTTTTCACTAATGTAATTTTCATCTCAAAAACATGTTTTTGTGATGAAAATAGAGTTTTAAAGGTTAATTTATATTTTTTTATGTAATTTAAGTCAATTTATTTAATAAATGATCCTGACTGCACCAAGCATCTCTCCTTGCTACAAGACAATGAACCACTGCAAAAATCAATTCAAATTGAGCATCATCCACTTGAAAAGGGACAATGAAGAAAAGGCATTAAAACAAAGATTTGGAAAAGGTCCAAAACATTAGAAAGTGGGTTTTTCTAATGAGAAGTTGAACAAGTTATTGACCAAGGAGAAGTGGCACTGCGCTCAGGGAGATTGGCGCTATGCATAGGGAAGTTGGAGGTGGCGTTGCACGTTCATGCCGGAATGCTGCATGTAGGGACTGAGCACTGCGTGTAGGCCAGTTTTCTCAGTGGAAAAAACAAGGGCATTTTGCGTAGAGAAGGGCATTGTGCGCCTGTAGGAGGCACTGCACATAGGGCCAACAAGAGCCAAATGACCTCCTGCCACCTAAAAAACATAAAAATCATCTTCCTTCCCCTCAAAAAAGTAAGTGTTGTCCCTTGAATTCATCATTGGTTTGAAATTAATGCATTTGAGGATAATTTTCCATGGTAAATATAAAACCCTAGACTCTCCCTTATTTATGACTTAAAAACCCTAACCCCAATTATTCCTCCCATCACTTATCACTAGTCCCTAACCACCCCCCCATATCACTCCAAAACACTCCATATCCCTTTTTCCTTCATCCCTAAAGTAATACCTTAAAAACCCTATCCCCTCTCCCTCATTTTCATCATTTACAACCTCCCACTCATTTTCACGTTTACCTAGTCCACCAAATACCTCACAAGATCACCTCCCCTTCCCTTATTCCTAATCCCTCTCACTCACCCCCTCCATCCCTTTTCTAGGAGTGCACAACCTCAAAACTTGCAAACATTGACAGAGGAGACAAAGATTATGACGAGGAGGAAAAAATTGGCAGTGATAGTTTAGCAGGTAGACCTAGGCATTAGAGAAAACAACACAAGGGGGGCATAATTATCAGGGAAGAGCCATCAAACCTCAGAGAGTTGCAAGCCTCTCATTTGGCTGTCACTTGTTTTAGGCATATAGGTTGCTATGAGTTCTGTGAGTAGGTGGAGATAGTTCAACACCATCTTGAGCTCACCAGGATTTTTTTAGCCATTCTTCATGACAACAAGGTGACTCTTGCTGGGGTGACATTCACAGTTTCACCCTCCATCATTGCGGATACAACCAGGATTCCAAATGTGGGAGAGAAATGGTATAAGGAACGAGACCTAGATGAACACTATTATAAGCCCTACATCAAACCTAGGTACAGAAATGAAGCAAAGAGGATTTTTCCTTTCAGGTTCCTTGAAGACAATTATGCCCCCATGATGAAAATAATCATGAAATATTTCACTTGTGAGGACAAATTTTCTAGATTGTGCACCTATCAAATCAGGCTTCTCATTCATTTTACCAGGGTGAGGATGTTGAACATCCCTTATTTATTGTTCAGGAACATTGAGAAGATGGCCTACTTTGTATAGAAAAAGCCATGCCCCCAGCAGATGAGTAGTCTCTACCACTATTCCTTGATCAAGATGATTGTTCTTCATCATCTTAACCTCCTCAACATATCCTGGGAGACATTCATTGCCCATGACATCTTCAGGGGTCCTCAAATTCCTCCACCAGTGTCTCAAGAATCAAGAGGACCTTCTGGCAGTACTTAGGTAAAGAAAGATGAGAAGGCTAAAGAGACTTAAGCCATTGAGGTGCGTGAGACATACAAGACATACTAGAGGGGGACAATAAAATTGTTTGTAGCTAATAGGAAAGTTTTTGCTCCACTTGGTGTGGAAGGGACCTTTCCTACTTCATCAACTCATAGGAAAATGCTTGCTCCATAGGGTGTGGAATGGGCTTTACCTTCTTCATTGACACAATAGGTATAGGTGAAGCAACTGCATAAAGGGAAAGAAAAGATGCATGTGGAAGATCTTGATGATGAGAAGGAAAGAGATTTTGATTTGACAGAGCATGAGGAGCTAGAACAACATCATATTCATCATGGCATATAGATAATTGACTTGGAGGTTCAGGATGAAGCAACAAAAGAAAACATCATGGCATATAGATAACTGACTTGGAGGCTCAGGATGAAGCAACAAAAGAAAACATCATCATACAAGAGAAAGAGGCTCAAATCCAAGCATTGATGGACAATTTGGAGAGAGACAAGTATGTCATTACATATCTGGAACAAGAGAACAAGCAACTGAGTGATAAGTAGGTCCTCATGGAGCTGGAACTTCTCAGGATAAAAAGACAAGGTGACAAGGGTAAATTAGCAATGCAAGAGGAAGAAGCACCAGTCACTTTGACTCTAATTGAGAAGGAAATTGAGGATGATAGAGAAATTTGGCTTGAAACAATCAATTTGCACTTAGAAAAGCTATTGCAAAGGGCCAATAGGGACAACTAGATCATCAGGCACATGGCTTACCACTACAGGACCTAGAACAAAATTTGCAATATAAGGATCAAACAGATGGAAGTAAGGCTAAGACGGGCTCTAAAGGGAAAAAAAGAGGAGGATAGGCTTTGGTTTCTTGTTGAAGCTTCCTTGGTTCATCAAGTTACTTGATGATGGTGTTGCTCACCAATTTTGATCAAGTTTGGAGGGTTTTTTGTCTTTAGCAAATTTTGGAAATTTTAAACACAGGAGATCTAGCTCTATGCTTAGCGCCATTGGCACTCCGCTTTTCCTAGGGAGACCCAATGGAAAAGTGGCTTGCATTTTTTGATTCAGAGCGATGAGTACATGCACCCTATGCATTTGCTAAGATTTTCGAGCAGAACTGGTCTACCAAAAGGTCAAAAAACCCCAAAAATGCCCTTTCTACCACTTTTTGGACACACAGAAGTAGTCTTGGGAGAATCAACTTTTGAGGGGTTAAATGAGCTTCCAATGAAGACATTCTAGATTTTTTGGAAATTATACTTGAAGAACTTTCCAATGAGCTATGATGAGCTCAATTTGGATGTTGGGAAGGCCTCCAAAAGGGACCTGAAAGTGGCGTTGCACATAGGACTAGTGGTGCTTCGTGTAGGACAAATTTTGCACATGATTGCCATTTCACTGTGTTTTGATTGTGAACATGGATTTTCTTTCATGGAGGATGTTTTAATAATTTAAATGATTACTTGGCTTGTAAATATGATGGATAATTATTAGTAGAGGGTAGATTCATTAGATTAAAAGTCATTTTGAGCACAAATGAATTAGTTTCCTCACTTTCAGAGGCAAGTTGTTAGGATGCCTAGATTCTAGTTTCTTGTTTAGTGTTGGTTAGATTAGCTACTCATATTAGGGATTTGACCCTTAAGGATGGGAGGAGTTTGAAACAATGTCTATATCTTCTTCTTATTTCTCATTGTAAAGGGTTGGACTCAGCTGGATGCTTAGGTTTTGAAAGAACATCATTTTCTATCAGTTTAGTAGGAGATTAATCACAAATTGCAGCTATTTCTTTGGGATCCATGTGGTATGGTGTTTAGTTTATTTTCCTCTCTTGTGATCATATGTTTAAAAGTTTTGTCTACTTCATTAATCATTTCATTGTGTCTAAGTGGATGTTTTCAAGTTGATAGGCAAAATCCATAACATTAATGCTCTGCTTTGAGAAAATATTCACAGTTTATGTTTTCTATAGTTTAGGAAGGATCCATGATGATCACATGCTCTTCCTAGCTTCTCACTAGTCTTGAATCACCTCACCCATAAAACTCTAGAGTGGTAAGATTCATACCTACCTTGCCCCATCGAACACCCTGCAATTTTGACCTAATTTCCTTGCCAAAACTGTCCGGCTCCTCCTGATCCAACAAAACCCCTTCAAATAAAATCAAACCTTGTGCTACTATACCTAGCCTAATATCATTTTCCTGATCCAGTCATCTTGGCTGAGACCCTTATGGAGAGATCCCTCTCCTGGCCTAGTAGGGCTAGCTACTTGGCTAAGCGTGGTTTGTGGTTACCCTGGCATTTCCTTCCTTCAGCCTGAGGTTCAATCTAGGTGATAACAAGAGGCATATTTCTCGATCTCAAATGGTTGTTGCAAGCCTAGTAATGTGAGAAATGGTGAAGAGTAGAGGCAATGTTTCAACTATGTGAATGCCTTCTGTTGATATTTAGAACAAAATAATTTTTCTTTCGCTCCTCCCTTAGTGAGTTGACTCAAGGTCCAAGTGATATGAGAGAATCCCAACACAAACCCGTGGTAGAAATTGGCAAGACCCAGAAAGCTACGGAGCTCTATTAGAGTGGTTGGAGCTGGCCAATCCTGAATGACTTGGACCTTAGCTGGATCTAGATGCACCCCCTGTTCATCAATAATGTATCCCAAATATTGAACTTGGGTCATGCCAAAAGTGTATTTCTCCAAATTGGCACATAGCTTGTGTTGCCGCAGTATTTGGAGAACCTATAGGATGTGGTCGAGGTGCTCTTCCCAACTCTGGCCGAAGATCAGGATGTCATCCAAGTATACCACTACAAATGAGTTGGTGAATGGATACAATATGTCATCGATGAGCCTCATGAAGGTTGCAGGAGCATTAGTCAAACTGAAAGGCGTAACCAACCATTCGAAAAGGCCCTCGTTGGCTTTGAAGGCACTCTTCCACACATCGGAGGGTTTGATTGGTATCTAGTGATATCCTAATTTCAAGTCGATCTTGCTGAAATATTTCCCCCCCTTTAGTTTGTCTAGAAGGTCATCAATCTGTGGGATTGGTTACCTATTCTGGACATTGATCTTGTTCAACACCTGATAGCCAATACAAAGTCTCCAAGTCCCATCCTTCTTCCGTACCAACATGATCGGGCTCCCACAAGGCAATGAACTTGGATGGATGTGACCTTTCTGCAACAACTCCTGAATCTGCCTCTTGATTTTGTCATGCTCTATAACAAAGCATCGATAGATTGTTCCATTGGGAAACGACGCACCTGGGGTTAGATCAATGGAGTTCTTGACTTGACAGTGTAGAGGCACCCCCGTGGGGGAGGTGAAGATGTCCTCGTATTCCTCCATGACCTTGTCAATCTATAGTTTTTGTGGGGAGGGGCCCTGTATAGAGGTCATGGCCACCATCTTCTTCTTTCCACGAGGGCGTATCATTGAGATAATTTTTTTCCTGGTTTTGGAAATGAGCTTACTACATTTCTTTTCAGTGACCAAAGAGATGGCGGTAGGCGGTGCTACCTTCGTTATCCTGTAAAAATTCATTCCCAAAGTAACAATAACAACACGAGGTCTTGACTCATACACATCATGTCACTTCCATAAGTATGGTTGGCCTAATAATACATCACAAACCTCAAGGGGATAAATGTCACATAATACCTCATCCGTGAAGGGCTTGATGTTGTATGGAAGGCCACACTGCTGGCTCACGTGAAGATCCCGTCCTTGGTGAAGCCACCTGATGGTGTACGATTGTAGATGTGCTGTGGTTGGTAAGCCCAGCTGCTTCATGACCTCTACCAAAATGAGGTTCTTTTGGCTCCTGATGTGGACAATGAATTGTAGCGGGGAACCTTTTACCCACATTTGGGAGTGGAAGAGGTGCTCCTCCTCCTCTAGATCTTCAGGTTCCTCCTTTTGGATCTTCATGGTGGAAACGGTGGCTTTGGGATTCGCATCGATAATATGCTTCGTTTTGTCATTCCCATTTTCAGGTTCTGACTCAGAGTTGGAACATGCATTTGATTCCGAAGCCTTTAGCTCGGCCACCAATGACTACTTGGCCTGACACTCACTTGTGTTGTGGGTGGAGCTCTTATGGAACTCACACCACTTTCCTGTGTCCTTCTTCGGCTTTGTTGTGTTGTTTGTTGCTTGCGTCTTTGGCGGGTTAACCTGGGCCACCCTGCCTTGGCTTTGTTTTGTAGTTTGGGGCACCTTTCCCTTTCTTCAGATTCTCAGATCCAAAGTCTCGCTTCTTCTATTTAAACTTTTGCCTGATCTTGACGGCATATCGGTACGCTGTGTTGAGCGAGGAGATATCTAGGAATTCCATCTCGTCCTGGATGTACCTATGCAGGCAAATGCGGTACTTGAGATCCAAATGCTTCTAAGAATCCTTGATACCCAACTTCTTGCGAAGGGTATGAGAAAAAATGGTAAACTCTGACACATCTTGGTTCCTTCCCTATCACAGCATTGTCCACTTTATGTATTTATCCTCACAACTCTCGACAAGGCAGTACTGCTCCTTGATGGCATCCCGAAATGAGTTCCAAGTGGGTGTGGTTGAAGACAGTGATTTCGTACTTTCATCCTTCTACTCACAGTATGTTTCCCACTAGTCCTTAACATTGAGGATTGCTTTGAGAAGTGCAAAAGTGATATTTTCCTGGATGCAAAAATCATGAATGGAAAGATACCTTTCTAGGAGATTTAGCCATTTATCTATAGCGTCTGCATCTATCTAACCCTCAAATATGGGAATGTCAAAGTTAACTTGTACCTTAAAGGGTGTGGCACTTCTAGAGTAGTTGCCAGAAGTAGATGCCTTGCCCTTGGGTAGCCGCTGAAGGATCTAGGCAAAGTTGTCCATCATCGCATTCCTTTATCGCTCGAGGGCTTCTTCGAGAAAGACTTTGATATGATCTCCTACCCCCTTATCTTTCTTTACATCTGCCATGGGAGTCCATCGGGATTTGCGAGGCTGATCTTGCAAAGGTTCGACCAGTTCGAGCCCTAAATCCTTATATCTCAACCTCGTTGCGTTAGAAAATTATATATTACAGAGCTATGGAACACATAGAATATATTGTAGAAATATAAACATAGAAAATGCATAAAACAAGAGAGACATAGATATACGTGGTTCACCCAATTTGGGTTACGTCCACGGAGAAACAGCCAGCCCTTCCTTTTTATATTATCTAACAAATTGAAGAGATACAACCTACATCAGATCCACTGTAATTCCCTCTTCACTCTCACACAATCTCATCTTTCTTTCTCACTTAGAATACAAATATACATAGATGCAATACAATTCCCTCATATATAGCGAGGGGTTGCCTTCTAGGGCAAGAAACCCTAAATTAAACATAACTTATACCGTCATATCTCCACCTAATGAACAACCCAGATTTACTATGAAATTACAACATTTTACAAGGCAATTTTACATCTTTTTTTAGCTTCAGGGGCATTGCTCCCAATCCCTCACTTGGGGGGGGGCTCCCAAAGATCACAACCCCCCCTGGACCCCATTTACAACATACATTTTACGGGCGGTTACAAACTAGGGTCCAATGTGGTGATACCTCTAAATAAAGAAGATCATTAGGCTCCACACCCAACATTGGGGACATGCAAAGAAAAACAGAGAAAGAGAAGATCAATCTAATACCACTGATCCAGATTTAAACACGAACACAAAAAATTACAGATATAACCATAAATACAAATATGCAGTAGAAATAACACTTCATTTCATTAATATCAAATAATGAAGTATGCTTACAAACAGAATGGAAATAAGACTATCTTAGGGATGGTAGCTTATCTATGAGAAGAGATGTGGTGGCTACATGCCTCTGAATTGCATTACAATGAGGTCGAAGGGCCTTTTTATTATTGAACAATAAGAGAAAACCACAAACAACCAAAAACCTAACCTAAGGAGATGTAACACCAAGAGTTTATGGGCCCCTTTGGGGTTAGTTGGATAGCCAAATTCTTGGGGTTGCGACTTGGTCATATTATCTCTGTTTGACGTGCATGATACCCCGTTGGAAAGAGCTCTCCGAGGACTATGATGAAAAAATCGCTGGTATCACTTTGACAAAAAAAAAAAGTCGTTTAGGGCCTCAAAATGGCTTCAGAAGTTTAGGACTCGAAAAAATGCTAAAAATAGTAAACTGTGCTACAATTAAGGACATTGAAATACTGAAAGAAACAATGGTGGGGGTCCAAGTGGAATTGGCGGGTGGCCACCAATATCCGCCTCGATAAGTTTTGCATATGACAATGAACTCAAACAAGAAAGTATCTGGATTTTTTGAGGTTAGGCCATGGAAATGAGGAAGCATAGAGGGGCTTATGTTTTTCATCTTGGTATCCCCATTAGTTTCTCTGATGGGAAAGGCACCTTCAATTCTTTCTTTATCTCCTTTATTATTTCTATTTTCAGCCATTAGGTCAGTTGGAATGGGTTCTCCTTCTTCTTCTCCCCCTCTAGGCTCTTCAAAAATCTCTGGTTGTTCGCCTAAGGGGTACTCCAATTCACAGCTAACGACGAAGAGGGGAGGTTGGCTATTTGAAGTGGTGGGGGTATTTGGTAGAAATTTTCGTAAGTTATCCCTATTCCTCTGAGGCATGAAAGAAATGTTTTTTTTTGTTTTTTTTGTCGTTTTTTCAAGCTTTGAGACTAATTGCGGAATTGAAATAACAAACTGAATGGAAACTAACTGCTAAATAAAATCTCTCTTTCAGAATGGAAAAGAAAACAAACCAATTTACAATTAGTTTTGCAGAAATGAAGCTAATAGCATAATTTCAAAGATAAGAAATGGAAGAAAGAAATCAGAAATCACATCTTACTCAAACACTTCCCTGACAATGCTGCCAAAAAGTGATGAGCACCAGTATTGTAGCAAGAATGATGAAACTCCTAGGGCTACCAACTTTACTTTATCAACTCGAGGTTTATACAAAATTGGAGGTGACAATGTTGTATACACAATCAGATTTGATGGGTCCACTCTTTCTCACTGCTGAGCTGGTGATAGACAACTATGGTTTATCAAAGTATCCTTTTATTGATTTAGAGGAAGCTTGATTACCAATGAGGAAAGGGGAATTTTGTACTAATAGGGAAAACTAAAATATTGTCTACTGTAGTAAGGAAAGACTGAAATCAAATGCTTAAACACACCACTCATCTAGCTAATTACGAAGAGGTTTTGCTTCAAAATAATCCTAAGTTAACATGTGTGTAATCCTACTATTCTAGGCATGCAATCTGAAACTCTATTTATGTGCATATAAATGAACACAATAACTCTTTTTTCCTTTTTGTCCTTTTGTGTGTGTGTGAAAATATGAATGCTGAATCTTCTTGGTGATGTGGCAGGTGGGTTAGATATGGTGGTGAAAGGTTAGATGGCTTGGGAGGAAAGTAGGGGTCTTCTCCTATCCTTCAAGATGCTTTTTCCACAAATCGGCCTCAAAACAGGACACTACAGGCCTTCCTACAGGATCCGACCAAGAGCAATAAGAGTGATTTGGAAGGTGGTGTAGGGCTTGGGGAAGGTGAATGGTGGGAGAAATAAGGCAAGGGAGTGGCTAGAACTTCTTCATAGCTCAAAACAGAGTTTGTGAGATGGTTGGATTTGCTCAAAAAACTTGGAAAGTTGTTCTTATGGAATGATGAATTGGTTGAGGGACTTGGTGGATTTTGGTAATTAAGGATGGATGAGGTTAGGATGGGGTTTCTGGTCATGAGATCTTCCTGCACTATTGAAACTCCTGCACTGCATCAATCACTGGTATTTATCCATGAATCATGTCAAACAATAAATATTTTTAATCAACTTAAGAAAACAAAATTTCATTATCTAGTTGCCTAGTTCATGAATGGAAATACTTGCAGAATAATGTGAAACACTATGAGATCTAATACAAGGCTGAAGATATCAGAAATGATAATTGAATCCTATTCTTGAAAGTTGAAAAGATGTTGGCCTAAGTAGCAGAAAACCCTAAATTCCATAAGAAATCAGAATTATGTCTTTTTGGGATTGCATAGGAGTTCTTTCCTCAAAGCGTGGTCCCTGAAGGGAGGAGTGAGGCCAAATAAAATTGCTATCAGTTTTTTTGGTATTCCTTTTTCTTTCTAATCTACTGCTAAAAAAATGAACAAATGGAAGCAAACTAATCAAATTCACAACTACTTGCAATGAAATAATGCTAAAACCAATTCAACCATTAATCTATGAAATCAACTAAGCATACAAGTACAAGAAGAGGAGCCTTTGCTGGTAGGGTTGGGCCCTAACCTTAGAGCTTTAGCCCTCTGAGTCAACTCAGTGCTGGATCAAGGAAATGCTCGTTCTCATTATCATATCAAAATAATTATATAACAATGTTTTCCACAAAACTTGAACTCGAAAATGCTTAGTGCTCTTACATAAAAAAATCTGAATCCTAATGAGGCACTAGGCCTCCTTATTTATACAACTAAAGTCTCCAATGAATTCTTTAAATCTAGGGAGGCTTGGCTCCCAAACTCAAGATGAAATGGCTCTTAACTATCACTGGCTCGGTTGCCCATGATCTTCATGACTCGTCTACTTGCAACTCTGAGCTAGTGTGATTTGATGGAGGAATATTCGAATAAGTGAGGATTGAATGAGGAGGATCTATCTTGTATAATCTCTCCTCCTTGTTTCATTCATGCTCTGCCCTTAATTAGCCAAAATTTCCATTATTTTCTCTGAAAAACCGGCAATCAATGCACATTAGACCACTAGACATAACATCTTACTTTTATTCACCTCATTAAGAAAAATATAATTAAAATATGTAAGGAATTATTAGAAGAGTTGATTTTAATAAGCTTGGAGGTGTATTAAGGTCCATATATTTACCCAATGATGAGGCTCATCACTTGTATTTGCATAATCTCTTTTCATGCTATTGATGTCTTGCCATACTTCCCACCAAACACTGTGCAACTTTGTTATACATTGCATATGTGTTGTTGCTGACACTGCCATATTGCTGCCAACACTACATTTTCACTGCAAGTCCCTCTCAATGTTGTTGATGAAACTAAGAATCATCCAAGGTAATTTTCCTTTCTTACTAAAACAGGTTCTCCACCATACCCATATGTTCTCTAAAATAGATGAATTTAACTCTTCCTAGAGATTTCGTGAGTATATATGCTATGTGCACTTCTGTGGGAACATCCTATAGATGGAATGCTCCACGTTATACACAATATCTAATGAAATGACATCAAATGTCTACGTTTTTTGACCTGTCATGAAAACACCGGATTCTCAGAGAGCTTTATGCAACTCTAATTATCAAAGTAGAAACTGGTAGCCTCCATCCTCTGCCTAAAAAAACTCACTACCAACTTCCAAATCCATATAGCTTCTCATGTAGTTGGGCTTTCTTCCATATACTCTTCTTCTATAGAGCTCAGTGCTAATGAGTTCTACTTCCCGCTACACCAAGAAACCATCCTCGATCCACCATTGAAGCATTACCCAAAGACAGTTTTCCTGTCAACTGAATTGCCTTCCTAATCTGAATCTATGAATCCACATAATATCAAATCATCTCCTTGATTATATCTCAAACCATACTTGATTATGCCACACAAATACCTCAGAATGTGCCTCACTACTTCCCAATGTACCCTTTTTGGCTCTACCATGAATTGACTAAGGGTATTGACTGTGAACCGCATATCTGGTCTAGTATTGACTAGATACATGAGAGATCCAATAAAATGTCTATACAAAGTGGGGTCAAAATCCTTGTCATATGATGCATCTATATTCTTCCAGTTGGTGATCCTGGATGTAGAGATGGGTTCGCAATCCTACATTCTAAGCCTCTTCAGAGTATATGTAGCATATATTCGTTACCCAAGGAAAATCTCCCCATCCTTCAGCCACACTTTCAACCCTAGGAAATAGTGCCTTAACCCAAAATCCTTCATGTTAGACTCTGCTGCTAGAATTCCTCTTGCAGTCCTCTATGAGCCCTGATCTTATCAAAAATATATTATCCACATACAAAAATAGGATGAGTGGCTTACCCTCTACCATAAAATAGTGAAGGTTGGGATCTTCGTCACGTAATATTTTGTCACGCCTCCCGCACTTCCTTGTGTCATACCCTAGAGTGCTCGAAACTTGGTAATTATGCAGTGTATTCATCTTGATATCTAGTCTAGATCTCCTTGAAAAACTAATGAAAACATGACTTGAGCCTTCCTTGAAGAAGTAAGCTCAAAAACCCTAATTTCAGGACTAGCGCAATTGTGACGCTACCAACCCATGCTGATGGCAGGTTGCACCATACTAGCCTCGCGCTAACAACACGTTTTTAACTCGGATACTCACACTGATCCCTAAAAGGAAAGTTTTCCCAAAGAGGATAAGAAGCTTCGTGATCTAGAGGCTTCTAGAACGACAAGCTAGAGGCTGTTCATTGTGGATGTGGTTGAATTCTCCCAATATTTCCCTTTTATCTTATCCCTATGAGCTTCGTCCTTGAGATGAGGACCTTCCCCTATATTTGGTGAGATCCTAACTCCCTTTCCCTACCTATATATTCATCCTCTTCCATTCCCAAATGGTTGGTCTCTAATTATTTGCACCCTTATGCTGAGATAGTGCCTACATGCTATTGATTTTGGCTTGGAGAAGGACTGCATGGAGAGCTTGAGCTTGGACTTAGGCATTCAATCAAGGAGGGCTTACTAACATCAAGGACTGGGTTGTATGCTTCCTCTTTTATCCATTAATATATACAACTGTTTGTTCAATTTCCATAAATTCATGTGTCAACGCATCATTTATCTTAATGCTCCTTGATTTGTTAAGTGGATTACAATCAATTATGCTAGTCGTACTTGTATACTTTGTTGTGTCTTTGGCCTCTTGTGCATGTATTCAAACATTGTGAACAATAAGGAATGAGCTTGAGGAGCGAGCGATCAAGATATTTAAAAAGGGAGTACATTATAGCATCAGAACGAGGTAGGTCTCCTCCCTCTTCTCTCATTTTGATTGTAGTTCAGGAAAGTGTCTTGTAGATTGTCACGTTGGTTGCTAGTCACACTCATTGGGCTAGAGGGATCATCTTTTTCCATGGAGAGGATTTACCTCAACAAAAAAATGGTGACTCCAGTGGGGAAGCTATAACCTTTTCATCCATTTCTTCAATCTAATCCTTTGATTAGTTTGACCAACTGTCGAATTCTTGGCTTGTGTGCATCAATGCAGGTTTATAGAATCACTGATTATTGCCTTAGAGTGCTAAGTCTAGATTATTTTTGAAATCATTTTTGTTTTTTTCCCATATTCCTCTCTCAGTGCAAGTTTAATTAGTGAAAGTTGCGCTAGCAGTGCTTGTTTTTACCTGTACAATCGCACTAAAAACCTTGTTTTCCACTGTTTGGTCGTGCTGAAAATCAACACAAGTTTTGCTATATAAAGTAGTGCTGATGGCCCTGACCAGTGCAGGTTTTTCTATGAAAACTAGCACTAATGACCCTATCAGCATAGGTTTAGCTATATAAAGTAGTGTTGATCCTTGATGTGAGAAATTTTAGGGTTTCTGCCTTAGAATCTAGTGTGTCTTGGCCCTTGAGGACTTTTCCCATCCCGTATGCTTGGATTTCTCAGTTCTTTGATTGATTGTCTTGATTAATTTTCAAAATTTGTCTCATTGGCTTCAAAGTGAAATCTGATTGAGTTCTAGGGTTTCTACTCAATTGGTCATTGCTTGCTACTTTTTGGTGTCATTGAGATGCTCTTTTTGCCGATTGATTGAGTTTTGTTTTTTGTGGACATCATTGAAAACATAATTGTGCATCTGTTTTAGCTTGTATTTCAAAATTTACTTTTCGTGAAAATGCATTAGTTGCATTGAAAAGTTATTTTTTTATATTCATCATTGAAAATAGATCTCATTTTTCAGTGAGAGAAAGCTAAAGACTGTATTAGGTGCATCAAATCATTCAAAATGAAAGTAAAAACACAATTCATATAAATGAATCTTAGTAAATTCAAAATCATTTTTCTTTTGAAAAGTTACATTTAGGATAGCGAAAAGTGAAAATCATTTTTACTTTTGGCATTGCATTTGGAAGACGAAAGTGAAAGTTAGTGGAAGCCATGTTGTTTGATGCATTATTGATTAAGTTTCTTCCCTTGATTAGTCTAGCTTTCATTGAAGTGTAAAATTTCATTTTCTCATATAGCTGCATCTTAGGGATTTAGGCGACATCATTTTGAGCCAAAAAATGAAGCATAATTGAAGATAAACATTAAAATTTTACTCAATTAACCTAAGGAGCATTTGGAACTTAATGAAAAAAATTTAGAGGTCTAGGCTAAAGACGTGTTCTGGCATCTATAAACCTAGCATATGTCATTAACTATTTTCATTTTATCTCGGGGGTGAAACCCCATTCTAGTATAGAAGTATATCGAAGGTTCTCCAGTACTTTTGGGTATATCAGAAGCACTTAAGTATCGAAAATATATGGGAATTCTCTCCCCAAATGGCTATGCATTAGACGATGCTAACACGAACTTGTGCCCCCCGTATCATTGAGTATATATTGGGAGACCCCACTAGGTTGCTATCCTTTAGCCACAGGTAATCGAGTCAGCTGCCTTGTAAACATGATACACTGAACATAACATTCAAGGAGATTGGATACCATACGTCAAGTCCTTGGTTTTGGTTAAGGTGTATATAGTGGTTCACGTATACTTGGTAAAACCTTTTGCCTAGATTACTCTTTTTTGATTTATTTTTGTTAAAGTTCTAAAATCAATTAATTGACTGCGGAAAAAGAAATCCTTCTCATGGAAATACTCCTTAGTAGATCTTAGGTTGAGACCAATGAAAACATTTCATGAGTCTACCAGTCAAGGAAACCCCTCTCACGAGAATCCTAGTCCTTTTCCTTCTTTTGGAAACATTGGTGCTCCCTAAGTCTACCAGTCAAGGAAACCACTCTCATGGGAATCCTAGTCCTTTTCCTTCTTTTGGAAATACTGGTGCTCCTTATATGGCAATGTTGTCCCTTCCTGGATTAACCATTGGTTTGCTAGTTTGGTTATTTTTGGCTTCAGTGATTACGAGTGTCCAAACTGCTTTTCAACTGAGTTCTCCTCCACCTAAAAAACATCAACCTCATGCGGATCCTAAAGTTGACCCCTCACCTTCTTCACCTATTTCTTCACTTCTCTCTTCCTCTTTGCCTGGTGAAAGTCTAGATTCTAGTAATGAGGAAGTTAAGAAGAAGAAGAAGAGGATGACGAAGAAGAAGAAAAATAAGTAAGGGGGCAACCAAGCAGGCATTGCTACGGATCCAATTGATGTAGAATAATATTCCAACCATCCCCAAAAAGTAAAATTCCCTTGCATGTTATGCAAGGGTGACCACCTTCTTCATAATTTTCTTGGTATTCTCAAAGTCTTAGAAGTGTGGTCCATAGGTTCACATCGACCTTTTTCATCAGCCTCTAGAGTTCATGCCCATGACAAACCCTCAACTAGTAATATTAAGGTCCATGGGAAAAAGGGAAAAGTCAAATTTCCCTGTAAGTTGTGTGAAGGTAATCATCCCATTCACCTTTGTCCTGTTATTCACCTCGTCTTCCAACTAGGTATCAAAATATTTCCCTTGATCTTTCACTAGTTGATCTAGTGATTGATCAAAAGTCATCTTTGTTTAAACCCTACTATCTCTTAAAGTGAGTCTCATGAGTCCGTTATCGACCAACCATTGCTTGAGAAAATGGTAGACTTCACTCCACCTTCAGTTAACCATACCTTTCTGGTAGAGAGTGAACCTCATACTGCTCAGGTTCTTCTAGTTTCTTCAGTTTCAAGTGAATTGGAGGTAAATCCTCCCATTCCTGAGGTGCATGAGAGCAGTTCTCTTGTTCCCATAGAGAAGGAGGGCATCTCTCTCATTCTTGCAACGCCCACTCCAAGTACTTTGGTCGCTTCTTTTGATTGGAGTCTGATGGGCCTCTAAATTAAATAATAATTTAAGGCCTATGACCATCCTTCAGCACATTAAAACTCTCTTTCTACATTAGATAATTTATTTTTAACTTTAATATATTCATTAGGAAGGTTTATGAATAATTGGATATTTGTGCCTAATATTATTTATTTTTTTGGAATATTATGATAATATTGGGCAGATTATGAAGATTTGGAGGAGGAGATAAATTTAAGGACTTGTTCCCTACTACAAGAGGATTAATAATAAATAATAAATCAACAAGATATTATGGAATTATGGCACAGATTGTGGAACTCCAATGATTGAGGAAATCTAGGAATGTCTTCCACTAATCAAGGGATCAGACCGACTAATCAAGGGATTTTGGTGGGGAAATCTTCCTCCATTCATGGGGAATGATTCCTAATCACTTTGTATAAGAAACAAGTCGAATTTTCCTCTAGGGAGATATTTTCATTAGTGTTCTTGTGGAGAGAACTCGTATTTTTGTAGGGCCATTGTATTTTCTTGCAGGGATGTAATTCTATTGATGAAAATAATGAAGATTGGTGTCATGTTCAACTTATAAATCTTGTTCTCCTCCGTAGGTCTTTGAGTTTCCTTGGGCTTGGAAATCCTAGAAACCTCAAAGCCCTTTTGTATCATTTTACTCCTTCTTTTCATTTCTTATTCACATGCATCTCTAGTTTTTATTTCTTTCTATTTCTGCATTTAGTATTAATGATTTTTTGTTGTAGGATTGAGTTAAACAGTTGATGTAAGTTATTTTGTAGGATCAAAATAATTATTTAATCACTGGAAAAGCTTTGTAAGTTCATAGTAATAATTGAGTTGCTTGGATTAGTCTTCTTATTCCCAAATCTAGATTGCAGGACCTCCTTTTTAGTAAAGAACAATATATTTCTGCTATTTTTTAGAGCATGCTAACAAGCTTCAATTGAGTTGGTTCCACTTGAATTAGATCACAAAAACATTCTAGTTCATAACAAAAATTACCCCATTGCATTTGCACTTGATTTGGTTAGGAATTTTTTAGATTTACTAGCTCACCAGCTCTCGATTTTCTAGATTTTCGACTAGTAAAGTTTCTTATTTATTTTTCATGGGTTAATAGAGATCTTTTTGAGTGATTCTACTTGGAATGGGGACCTAAGACATCCTAGTTAATAAAAAAATTTGTCCTATCCAATTTGTATTTGATTAGCTTGGTCATTCAATGAACTATAGTAAATTTGTACATCCTGTAGTAAAGCACTGTAGCATCCTGTAAGAAACCCTGTTTTGAGCTGGAATTGAGAAAAATCATCACTGAAGCTGGGATTAGGCCTCTACTTTACCTCCACGCCACCAAGACCATTTTAAGCATTTTTCTAGTTTTCAAGAGTAGGATTTGATTTCCATTTTTTCTATCTTCAGTCTTACATTAGATCTCATCAATGTTTTATACCAATCTACAAGGTTTCCCTCATGCATGAAGTAGACAACTAGCTCATGAAATTATGTTTCCTTTAGATAATTAAAATTATTCTTGTTTGCATGATTTTTGGGTAAATGTCAATGTTTGATGCAGTGCAGGTGTTTCAGGAGTATAGAGAGATACATAGTCAACAACCTCATCCCAACTTCATCCACCCATGGTCCTCACTTTCTTTCACTAAACCCTCACCAATTTCATCATTTCACAAGGAAGCTTCTCCAAGATTTTTTAGAAAATCCATCCATATCCAAACTTTGGTTTTGATTTCTTAAGTGATCCTAGGCACCCCCTTGCCTCATTCCATCCACCAACCACCTTCCCTAAGCTTTCCATCACCTTCAACATCCATCCTTTTTCTCTCGGCTATATCCTCTAGGTTTTTAGGGGATCCTATAGGTTTTCCTATAGTGGCCTATTTTGAGGCCAAATTGAGGAAAAAGCCTCTAGGAAGCTAGAAAAGGGTCCCTACTTTTCTCCCAATCCTTTTGACCATTCACCATTATCTCCAAGCTACCTGCCACATCACCAAAAGATATTAGCTTTCACACTCTCACATGAAAAAAAGATGAAAAGAAAAATAGATTTATTTTATTCATTTACATGAACAATAGTAGAAGGTTTGATGGTTTGAATTTTCATGCATGGAAAGTAGGATTGCATACATGTTAACTTAGCATTATTTTGAAGCAAAGCCTCTTAGGAGTTAGTTAGAAAATGGTGTGTTTAGCATTTGATTTCAGTATCTTGTAATTTCTTTCTTGCAATAGGTTAAGGTTCCATCTTGAAAATTTATTTTTCTACAATTAGTTTAGGATTTGGCTTCAGTACATGCACTCCATTACATCATGAAAACAAAGGAAGAACACATTGTATGTTGCACATATAGTTTCCATATGTCTTGAGTTTGTATGAACCTCGGGTTGGTAATTAAAGTTGATAGCCTTGGGAGTTGCAACATTCTTGTTGCAATATTGTGGCTCGTCACTTTTTGCAAAAACAAAATATTTGCATTAGGAATATTTAATTTCAAAAGTAGAAAACTGCATTTCATTATAGCTTTCATTCAATCATAAAAACAAAAACAAAATTCTCCAACACCAACCCACCCCCCATTTGATCACATGGTGCAGTAAGAGCCATATCACCATTCACTTTCGCATGTAGAAGAAGAATATGGAAAAGAATGTAGAAGAAATGGATGGAGATGATGACAATGGGGAAGATCCTCTCAGATTTCCCATTCAAGATACTGATGGTAGTGTGCACATGAAGAACATCCCTTGAAATTTTCTTCCAAAATTTCATGGTCTAAGGTCAAAGGATCCGGAAACATTTCTCTTTGAATTTGAAATTTTTTGTAGATCTTATGGTTACTTATTAAAAACTCAAAAACTAAGATTGTTTCTAGCAATATTGAAGGATAAAGCTCTTAAATGGTTCATGAGTTTAGGGACTAATTCGATAAGATCATGGAATGATATGTAAAAGATATTTCTAGAAAAATATAAAGATCATGATCTTAAGGAAGAAATATTTAGAATTAATCAAAGAGAAGATAAGAGCCTTGAAGATCTAATATAGAGGTTCATGTATTATGTTAAGAGGGGAAAAGTACATAATTTAGGATCCGACGCACTGGAAACCCTCTTACTTAGAACAATTAGGGATCAGTTGATTGATCTCCTTAATCTCATGAGTAGAGGTGATGTATATCAATTATCATGTGATGAAATTTGTGAAAGATGCAAACACATATGAATAGGAAAAGCAAGAGTAGGTAAATCAACATCAAGATCGGTAAGTCAAGCTAAACTTGGAAATTTGTTTGATGATTTTAAAACAGAAATTCTTAGCAATCTAAAAAAACAAGTAGAAATGTTAAGAATGCAAGATGAAGGAAAATAAAATGTTGATATTTGTGTTGCAGAATCACAGGATGTTAAACATTGTCCATCATTACCAAGGTTGAAGGAAGGTTACGAAGAGGACAATGGAGAAATTCAATCACCAATGCAACTATGTTATGTAGCTCCAAGAGGACCATGGCAGCCTATTAAGCCTGATATGATGCAAGAGCCTTATTCACAATTTCAAGGTTATGCATATCCACCTCAAAGTTATTGGAACACACCTTTTCCTTCGCAACATTGGCCATCTCAACCACAAAACCAATCTTGGCAACAAGGTTGGCAAGGAAATTATGGGAGCCATCCACAATATCCTTAATATTTTCCTCAATATCCTCCATCCATAACTCCATGTTATCCCTACCATTCACCTCCACCACAACCACAACCCCATCCACATCCATCTCAAATTTACACTCCCACTCAACTACCTGTACCACCATTTCCAAACCCACACATTGAAGTAGCTCATCGCACTTACAATGCTGAGGTACAACACTTCCAAACATCTCCTCTTATGCTCAATGGTATTCACTATAGCTCAAGAAAAGTATTGCAAAAAAGATATTATCTTAATATCATTGAAGGACTACATCCAGAAGAAGATTCGAAAGAGGAGATCAAAGAACCATGGGCTGTAATTGATGAAGAACAAACATCAAAATTAGAGATTGAGAAATCTCCCTCATGATTACCATCAAATCCTCCATGTATTCAAGAGAACAATCAACAAAAAGAGGAATATTTGAAGGTCATGGTAGAAGAAGATGTGAAGAATGATCCAGATCAGCAAAAGGACCAGGGACATCACAACTATATTGAAATATGGTTCCAAATAGTCATTAAGTTGCAACAATACTCTCTTCTTCAATTGTGCTTATATTCATCAAAGTCAAAGCATTTGATCACTCAAATTCACCTATCAAAACATACATTTCAAGCCTACACATCATTTTGTTTGTCATCATGATGTGCACATAGCTCCATTGGAAGTATTCTTATACTTGAAAGTGATTTTGTTTTTCAAGTAGGGTAGGGTGGAAGAAAAAGAATGATGAAAAAAAAAAGAGAAAGAAATAAAAATCTCAGGTGAAAACCTCCTTGGAGGTGCCTGAGATTGGCTCATTGATTGAAAACCTCCATGAGGTAGTCAATGGCTTGGGAAAAAAGAAAAAGATCCTAGGTGAAAACATCCTTTGAGACACCTAGGCAAACCTACTAGTTGAAAACCTCCTTGAGGTAGCTAGTAGGCCTAGAAGAAAAAAAAGAGAAGAAAAAAATAAATCCTTGCTCCATGCATCTCTTTGATGAATGCATGTACTCTCCAACATCTATAAGCAACAAGAACAAGTTGGTACCAAAAGGAAAATTGGTCGATCCTAGTCAAAAGAAGTCAAATTTTGACTTTCTCCTCCTTTGCTCAAATGTTCCAATAGGGCCAAGGTCATGCCAATCCATCACCCTCATCTATTTTCACCATCCACCCATCATTCTCAAGATTCTACCATTCAATTTGCTTGATATCCAAAAAAACTACAGGATGCTCTGCTTTACTATAGGATACAAAAATACATAGAGAAGAAATTTGTTTTTGCCATAACTTAAAAACCATGCATCCATTTGCCAATATGTTTTAGGGGGAGATGCATATGGATGATGGTAATATGATCAAGAAATTTCAACAAATTCCAGTGCACAGTTTTCAAGAAATCAACCTCCATCACCTACAACCATTTTTGCATTTTTTTAATATTCGTGCATCCATTTAAAAAGTTGTTTCATGGGGAGATGCATATGGATGATGATAACATGCCCAAGAAATTTTAGAAAATTCTAGTGCATGAGTTCCAAGAAAATGGCTTCCATCACCTTCAACCATTTTTAGTTTTTCTCGAGATCCATGCATCCATTGACCAAATTTTCTTTATGGGGAGGTGCATAATGATAATGACAATATGCTCAAAAAGTTTCAGGTCAATCCATTCTACCGTTTGGGAGATGTGGATAAAACAAGTCGATGTCCTGAAAACCTACAACATTCCCTCAGATCCTACAAGATACATAACAACACCTACAGGATTGGCAGTGAGTAGTTTTAAAAGGGAAAAATAGAGGTTGGCTTCATAAATCAGTGTTAAGGAGGTAGACTCTACATTTCCCCACATTTTTCCAAGTGAAAGTAACATAAAAAACCCTTCTAGTTTCTTGAAAGTGATTGCAGCGTAAGGGAATTACATACACATAATTTTTAAATTTGGTATCAGACCTATACAAATCTCCATCCATTAGAGAAAAATGATATGCGGAACCCATCAACACAGTGAGGGTTCATCAACACCCTCTTGTATTGTTTGAAAAATTGAGGGGATATGATGATGAAGTAGCCAGAGATTTGTAGTCAACTTCAACATGGAGATCCAGAGGTCAAAGAAGCTCCTCCAGAGCCTAGCAGCAACATCAAGACCATCAACATCACCATCAACATCATCATCCAACACCTGCACATCAAAATCAACTCAGCAGTAGCATGTAGGTCTCTCCAACAACCATTAGGTAGGTACAGGTATGCAATATTCTTGACCTCTCCTCTTGATCATATTATAGTTAGAAATTTGTTGTCAATGCGTGAGAGATGAGGTTTTATAAGCTAAGGATGGGTCAGAAATCTCAATTACCTTCAACTAGTTAATTGTAGCTCAGTCCTTCACTCATGCAATGTTGAAAAGTCAAATTATGAAGGGTGATGATTTCAAGGAATGAGGATAGCAGTTAAAAGAAGAAATTTTACCAAAGGCCAAGACACCACAACACTCCAAGCCCTCCATCCACTTCATATTAAACATATATTCATCATTCATCCATCCCATTTCATTATTGAAAAAAAAACAGAGCATCCTCTCCATTTTTAGTACTTACACTAATCCCTTTAAGCCCTAGCATCATCATCCAACCCCTATTCATTATTTCTCATCACTCCCATACAATTAGAAGACCTTGAAAGATGAGTAATGACTACTATAGGAAGGTAAAATGTTGCTACAAGAAGGAAGAAATGAAAAAACTATGCTAAACTCCATGATGGCAGATCTTTTTCAGAGAACTCCAAGGCCATTAGGCAGTCATCTAGGCCACAGGAGAGAAGAAGAAGGCAACAAAAAGAAAATGAGGCATTCACCGTCAAAACAAAACTCAAACTGCAGTGATGAAAATATGTTTTCCAAGAGGTCTCCAATCTCTTTCTAACTTTTGTCCAAGGCCTAAAAGATGTTATAAAAATGAGAGAAAGGCATCAATGTCAAGGTGAGGGCATGTCCTAGGCTTAGGATATCATTTATGCTCAAAAACAATTTCCTGTAGTTTTAATAGGGTTTCCTGTAGTTTTGAAAAGAATTGCTATTACATGTCTTAGTTCTCATCTAAAGGCATTTTGAAGGTTTTAGAGGTGTCCAAATGGTGGAACAAGGTAGCAAAAGGTTGATAAGGATATGGAAGACCTTGGTAAACTAAAAAATATTCAAGAACTCATCTTGAATAAGGGCAAAAAATAAAGCTAATGGTCTCAAGCAACAATTATTTTTCTTTGCACAAAAATGTTATGGGTTTGTCCTTGCAGAAATTATAGCCAAGATTCTTAATGCATAAGAGAGAGGCCACCAGGGCCATGGATGAGGCATAGTGAGGTCAGGATGAGAAACACTTTCAGAAGGGGGGTATGATGGGCCTCTCAATTAGACATAAATGAAGGCTCATACGTCTAAATTAAACAACAATTTAAGGTCTATGACCATCCTTTAGCACATTAAACCTCTCTTTTTGCATTAGCTAATTTATTTTTAACTTTAATATATTCATTAGGAAGGTTTATGAATAATTGGATATTTGTGCCTAATATTATTTATTTTTGTGGACTATTATGAGAATATTAGGCAGATTATGAAGATTTGAAGGAGGAGATAATTTAGGGACTTGTTCCCTACTATAGGAGGATCAATAACAAATAATAAATAAACAAGATATTATGGAATTATGGCATAGATTGTGGAACTGCAATGATTGAGGAAATCGAGGGATGTATTCCATTAATCAAGGGACCAGATCAACTAATCAAGGGATTTTGGTGGGGAAAGCTTCCTCCATTCATGGGGAATGATTCCTAATCATTTTGTATAAGTACCAAGTCGAATTTTCCTTTAGGGAGAGTTTTTTATTAGTGTTCTTGTGGAGAGAACTCGTATTTTTGCAGCTCCATTGTATTTCCTTGGAGGGATGTAATTCTATTGATGAAAATAATGAAGATTGGTGTCATTTTCAGATTCTAAATCTTGTTCTCCTCCATAGATCTCTAAGTTTCCTTGGGCTTGGCCATCCCAGGAACCTCAAAGCCCTTTTGTATCATTTTATTTCCTTCTTTTCACAACTTATTCACATGCATCTCTAGTTTTTATTTCTTTCTATTTCTGCATTTAGTATTAATGATTTCTTGTTGTAGGATTGAGTTAAATGGTTGATGTAAGTTATTTTGTAGGATTACAAGCATTATTTCATCATTGGAAAAGATTTGGAAGTTCATAGTAATCATAGCGTTGTTTGGATTAGTCTTCTTATTCCCAAATCTAGATTGCTGGATCTCTTTTTTAGCAAAGAACAATAAATTTCTGTTATTTTTTAGAGCATTCTAACAAGCGTCAATAGAGTTGTTTACACTTGCATTAGATCAAAAAAACATTCTATTTCATAACAAAAATTACCCCATTTCATTTGCACTTGATGTGTTTAGGTATTTTTTAGATTTACTAGCTCACTAGTTCTCGAATTTCTAGATTTTCGACTACTAATGTTTTTTATTTTTTTTCATGGGTTAACATAGGTATTTTTGAGTGATTCCACTTGTAATGGTGACCTAAGACATACTAGTTAATAAAAGAATATGTCCCATCCAATTTAGATTTGATTAGCTTGTTCATTCAATGAATTATAGTAAATCTGTACATCCTGTAGTAAATCACTGTAGCATCCTATAGGAAAGCCTGTTTTGAGTCTGAATTGAGAAAAATCATCATTGAAGCTGGGATTAGGCCTCTACTTGACCTCCATGCCATCAAGACCATTTTAAACCTCTTTCTCCATGCTTAGGTCAACATTTTTCTAGTTTTCAAGGGTAGGATTTGATTTCCATTTTTTCTATCTTCAGTCTTACATTAGATCTCATCAACGTTTTATACCATTCTACAAAGTTTTCCTCATGCATGAAGTAGACAACTAGCTCATGAAATTTTGTTTCCTTTAAATAATTTAAATTCTTATTGTTTGAATGATTTTGGGGTAAATTTCAGTGTTTGATGTAGTGCAGGTGTTTTAGGAGTACATAGAGATTTCATAGTCAGCAACCTCATCCCAACTTCATCCACCTATGATCCTCACTTTCTTTCACTAAACCCTCACCAATTTCATCATTTCATAAGGAAAATTCTCCAAGATTTTTGAGAAAATCCATCCATCTCCCAACTTTGGTTTTGAGTTTTGAAGTGGTCTTAGGAACTCCCTTGCCTCATTCCATCCACCAACCACCTTCCCTAAGCTTTTCATCACCTTCAACATCCATCCTGTTCCTCTTAGTTGTATCCTGTAGGTTTTCAGGGGATCCTTTAGGTTTTCCTGTAGTGGTCTGTTTTAAGGCCGAGTTGAGGAAAAAGCCTCTAGGAAGCTAGCAAAGGGTCCCTACTTTTCTCCCAAGCCTTCTAACCATTCACCATCATCTCCAAGCCACCTGCCACATCACCAAAATAGATTAGCTTTCACACTCTCACATGAAAAAATGACGAAAAGAAAAACAGATTTATTTTATTCATTTACATGCACATCAATAGAAGGCTTGTAGGTTTGAATCTGCATGCTTAGGATAGTAGGATTGCATACATGTTATCTTAGAATTCTTTTGAAGAAAAGCCACTTAGAAGTTATAGTTAGAAAATGGTGTGTTTTAGCATTTGGTTTCAGTCTCTTTCCTTGTACTTTCTTTCTTGCAATAGGTTAAGGTTCCATCTCGAACATTTCATTTTCTGCAATTAGTTTAGGATTTGGCTTCAGTACATACACTCCATTACATCATGACAGCAAAGGAAGGACACATTATATGTCGCACATACAGTGCCGATACCTCTTATGTTTGTACAAACCCCGGGTTGATAATTAAAGTCGGTAGCCTTAGGAGTTGTAGCATTCTTGTTGCAATATCAAGGCTCATCAGAGTCAATTGACAAGATATCGTCTTCTGTCTTATGTGCCTTTCTAGATTACAATACAGGCTTACCATATGGCGATACCTAGCATAGTCATAAACATTGGTGCATTTGTTAGCATCCTGTCCTCAACTGCTTGACAAGCTTTAAGTTCTCCTCAGCTTGTCCCCATCACCCATAATCTGTTAGCTTTTAACAAAGGAACCAATCAACCATTAGGGATCATTCATGAGTTACCTATTACTTTGGGAGGAAAGGCTGTCTATATCGATGTGCTGGTTGTCCAAGGCTCGTTGGATTTTAACCTACTCCTTGGCTATGACTATATTTACGTCATGGGAGCTCTTGTCTCTTCCCTCTTTCGAGTGATGTGTTTTCTGCACAAAGGAAGCATTGTGATCATTGACCAACTTACGTTCATTGGTCTTGAATCAACTTCCAATCAACCATCATCCCTAAATGGTTCTTATGTGCAAATGGTATCACCCCTGCCACAGGTTAATTACGTGGCCACCTATTCCATGTCTGCTTCTACTTATGATCTAGTAGGTGATGTAGTACACCATTTAATAGGGGCATTGGATCCTGATTTTTCATTTAGATCCCTGACATGTATCCCTTCTAGAGTGTTTTTCTCTCATCCGATGAGAACCTCTTGAAGGCCATGGCCTCTTTTGGTCTATGATCAAGGGTTTAGAGTAGAGTTCCTTATCTTGTGTCAAGCTCATTAAAAAATGAAACAAGGACCATGAGGATAGTTCTTTTACTATGTCAACCTCGTTAAAAAATGAAATAAGGTGTCATGAGCATGGTTCTTTTCTTGTGTCGAGCTCATTAAAAAATGAAATAAATCCCCTTCCAATTCAAGTCCTTGATTATATCTCATAAAATCCTAGTCGAGTCTTTCACTTGATATCGTAAGTGAACCTTCATTCCATCTACCTGTTAGTAACCAGTAGTCTACTTGGGTGAATGAAATCAAGCTTGGGGGGCATGTACCTTGAATTGAGTCATTATGCTAGGGGTATGCAAACTTATCTCGAGCATAGTTTGTTTTCGTTTCAATCTTGTGTAAAAATTACACCAAATCTAAGCATAGCTTTTCTCATGTTTCAATCTTGTGAAAAAATGAAACCATCTTCAAGTATATTGAAGAATAGTTTCCCATGTTTCAAGCTTGTGTAAAAATGAAACCATTTCTCTTTTTACCTCTCGTGATTGCCATTTTATTAGTCTATTTTTGCTAGATGAGCCTTGGTTTTTTCCTTTCCATCGTCACCATCTCTTTGGCTGATCATACGATTTCACTTTGTTGTTTTACCCTTGCCTAAGGAACATCTGCAATGAGTGGTCTTATTAGCCAACCTCTTGAACTTTAGATGTTTTGAGCAGTTCCATCATGACCAGAACTAGTTTTTATCCTTTTATACCACTCGTTCCTCCAAGAGGATTCATCTTTAATCTTTTTTCTGACTCTCGAAAAATGAAATATTGTCGAGTACTTATCATTTCGAACTCATAAAAGTAAATGAAATGACATCTACTCAGTATAAGTTTAACCCTTTTTCGGACTGAGATAGACTATTGTATGAAAAAGGAATACCTTAATCAAACATGGCCAAGAGGTTCTCTTGAATATTATTTTTTACCTTTTCGGGCTCATGAGATGAATTATGAAAAGGGACCTAATGGAGTTTTATTTTTCGTCTCTTTTTCAAAATATCTAAATATGAAAAAAAACACTGAGTTACTCTTCCTTCAGACTCGTAAAAAATTAAACGATGAAAGACTCGACACCATGACGAGACTGAGTTTCTCCTTCCTAGAACTTGTAAAACTTACTAGGATGGATTCATTCGAAGAATGAACTTATATGACAACCATATGCTATCCCCTTCAAGCTTGTGATTAAGAATAATTGGGGTACTCACTACAAATAGTGGGGAAAAAGTGAAAGTGAAACATCTCTTGTATAGGTAGCATGTTGCTCTTGACATGACACTCATCTATTTCTCGTGTTGGGTTTGCGATATCCTCACTCAGTCACTTGTCCTTCCGAGTTTGGGGGATCCATTTGTGCCTCTCAACTATTCCACTTCGTTAGATGACCCTTAGTCCTATGTTGAGTCAAATGCTGGCACACTCTGGAGTCGTGTAGCCAATATGTTCAAGAGAAGTCCTATCTACAGTTTACTATCTATACATTGTTTGACCTTTTGCCACAATCCCAGATCATACTCATTTATTTCACTTTATTCCTTGTTTTGTGTTGATGATGAGGGAATCATTATGACCCTCCTTCGACGAGTCACTTCTTGTCGACTTTAGCTCATTATCCAGGAAAATGACTTAGAAAATCCCTTTCAGTACCTTAGAGCTTGCATGCTTTAATGACAAGTTCTTCACATCCGATGACATTTTTTCATCATTGGCCTTCGATTGGATGATTCCACTAGTATTCAACTTTAGCCTCATTTTCACATTCATGGATTGTACTGACATACCTTGAAAGCCATTGTCATTATTGGTGGTTTCTCTTGTGCCTTTTAACAGTTCACATCATTGGCTGGTAATCAGGTGGTTTTCTAGCATGTTCGACTTCACCACATTCATTCACTTGCTAGATTTCGTAATTTGAATGGGTTGGGATGGAGCACAAGACCATGAATTTTGTCTGATGTAACTCACACTACGTGGAGTTATGTATTATTCATGATTGTGTACATGTTTCCTTTATACGGATGGTTGGACCATGTCGTGTGTAGTATACCTAGAGGGGATAGTATGGGGTACAGAGGGAGGTATCCAAGGGGATAATGTAATAATGGGATGGGCCATAGTAATAAATAAAGTGGTTATTTTGTATCATGTAAGGGATCACAAGTAGTTAGCAATAATGTAATAAGTCCATTGTATTAGATAGATGGTATTGAGGGAACCATGGTAATGACCCATGGTATTTTATGTATGAGGCCTATAGAGAGGCTAGAGAATCCCCATTGAGAGATGTCAAGTAATATTGTATGGACAAGCATATGGCATGTGGAGTTTTCTCCTTCCTTAAGGAGTGAATGTATGGTGTTGCCCTACCTGAAGGGTTTGATCAATAAAGAAGAATTTCTATCTATATTCAAATCTTTTTATTTCTGGTGATTATTTACAGTTATTGGATATATTGGTATCACTTCATATATTTGCAGTTCATATCTATAACAAGTGGTATCAGAGCACTTTCTTGGGCAAAGCGGAGAATTTGTTTTTATTTTTGTAGGAACTTTTTGGGATGACGAATTTTCAAATCAGATCTATATGATCTGGTGCAAGATTTGTAGAATCTCATTACATATCTAGGTTATTTGTAAAAAATACCCAATTTGAAAAAAAAATTGGCCAAATCGGAGTCCGGATGAGGGAGATATTGCTGACTTAAAAATCAGCTGTGTTGCAGAAATGTTTTGGGGCGGCGAGTTTGCAAATCAGATATGTACATTATGGTAAAAAATTTGTAGAATATAATTATAGATATCGGTTCTTTGCGAAAAAAATACCTAATTTCAAAAAACAAATCAGTCGAATCGGAGTCCGGATGAGGGCGATATCACTGATTTAAAATCAACTCTTTTTTCATAAATTTTTGTGACGACAGGACAATTGCAGCGTGAATTTGAAATTTCAGTGCCTAGATCGAGATTTATATCACATGAGAAGATGAAAAATGGTTGTTCCATCTCTGAAAACAGGTCATAATAGGGATTCTAAGCAATATTAACCGTGCGATGGCCACTTTAAATTTTCGCCAAGTAAGTTATTTTTTTTTCAAAACCCTTTTCATGGCTTCTAGCAAGCAATTTTTTACAGGGAAAGATAATGATCCTACTATTGAAGAATTCATAAAAGTTCTTAAGAAAAACCATCCGAAATCTTGGAAAATTTTCCTATGGCTTAATTTGAAAGAAGAGGCCGCCATATGGTGGAACTCACCTAGCATCTAGTAGTTCCAATTTTCAGATGAAGAATTTGAAAAACTCCTTGTGGGAAAATGGTCTCATGCTAGAAAATAGGGGAATGAGATATGTAAGGGGTTATTTTCTAATGATATCTCCTTATTACAGGTTCATGGATGTATTCAGAAGGAGAAGATCATTGCACCCATAAATCCTAGTTGCAAACAAAATTTTATAAATGTTAATTTGGCAAAAAGATTGCAAATTCCACCTAAACAAACGGAGCACACACAGGTTAATAAGTATGTATTGCATTCTGATTTTTATGCTTTAGATATGGCTAATGTGGATGTTATTTTGGGATACCCTTGGATGGAATATGTGGTACTATCAATATTAATGTGCAGAAGAAATTCCTGAAGCTTTGGTATAAAAAGAAGAAAATTACATTGCAGGATATTTCCATCAATAAATAGGTAGAGTCCAAGGAGGTTGAAGCAGAAGATGTTCCAGGGACCGACACATCAAATGATGAACCCTTGATGGTCGACAACCAAACACAAACATCAAACCAGGTACCAAAAAAACAGGTAGAATCCAAGGAGGCTGAAGCATAAAATGTTACAGGTACGGATACATCAGATGAGGAATCCATGGTTGAAATAATATTGGAAGATAAGAAACAACAACAGATGCCACAACATGTACCAAATACTAATCAGGCTCCATTAGGTGGGGTATTAAAGAAAGATACACCGTTGGTTAAAACTTCAGCATATTACCACCCACATCACCCCGCAAGAGAACAACCAACACGATGGCAACAAATTAGCCACAAGGACAACAACCCCCGCATGAAAAATAGAGAGGGGCGACGATCCACCTACTACACATCAACACAGAAGGGCTGCTAGGATCAAATTCCATCTCATGTGAGTGAGGCACCAGCTAGATTGAGGGTTCACCTTTCTCTTGGATGGCTAGATGCACATGCATGGTACTAGTGGACTACTCTTTTGAGTAAATATTATTATTTGTGTTCTTCTTATGTTTCAGGGACAAAACATGTTTAAGGGGGGTGGAATGTAGTATGAATAATGTAATAATGGGATGGGCCATAGTAATAAATAAAGTGGTTATTTCGTATCATGTAAGGGACTACAAGTAGTTAGCAATAATGTAATAAGTAAATTGTATTAGATAGATGGTATTGATGGAACCATGGTATTATATGTATGAGGCCTATATAGAGGCTAGAGAATCCCCATTGAGAGATGTCAATGAATATTGTATGGACAAGTATATGGCTTGTGGAGTGTTCTCCTTCCTTAAGGAGTGAATGTATGGTGTTGCCCTACCTTAAGGGTTTGATCAATAAAGAAGCATTTCTATCTATATTTAGATCATGTTATTTCTTGGGTATATTTCTACTTTCATATATTTGCAGGTCAGATCTATTACATCGTGGGACCTTATATCTATGATGATGATGATCCTTTTATATTAGATGGCTACATCCATCCCTTGGATCTTAGGTTTCCAAAAAATCCTTTTCATTCAGATGGTTGTGCCCATACCATGGATATTTTCACATGGTCCTTTCCATCCAGATGGCTGCATCCATACTGTGGATTCATGTTTTGATATATATGATAGAGGTATCAGATATGTATATGTATATGCATCCTTGATTTGCAGGTCTCCTGACAATGTTTGTTCTCATCCTTGCAAAATATTGTAAAGCATCTCAACCATCACTCCCTATTCTTCCTTCATGCTTTAGGGGGCATTTGTTACACAATATTTTTTCATGCCTCCTACACTTCCTTGGGTCATACCCAAGAGTGCTCGAAACTTGGAAATTATGCAGTGTACTCATCTTGATATCCAGTCTATATCATCCCTAAAAAATTGATGAAAACATGCCTTGAGCCTTCCCTGAAGAAGTAAGCTAAAAAACTCTAGTTTTAGGACTAGCACGACTATGACACTACCAACCCATGCTAATGGTAGGTTGCATTATACTAGTCTCGTGCTGCTAGTGTGTTTTTTACTTGGATACTCACATTGATGCCAAAAAGGCAAGTCTTCCCAAAGAGGAAAAGAAGCTTCGTGATCTAGAGGTTTCCAAAATGACGAGCTAGAGGTTGTTCATTGTGGATGTGGTCGAATTATCCCAATATTTCCCTTTGATCTTATCCCTATGACCTTCCTCCTTGAGATGAGGACCTTTCCATATCTTTGGTGAGATCCTAACTCCCTCTCCCTACCTATATATTCATCCTCTTCCATTCCCAAATATTTGGTCTTTGATTATTTGCACCCTTATGCTGAGATAGTGCCTACATGCTATTCATTTTGGCTTGGAGAACAGGTTCTTGGAGAGCTTGAGCTTGAAATTGGACATTCACTCAAGGAGGGTTTACTAACATCAAGGCCTGGGTTGTATGCTTCCTATTTTATTCATTAATATATACAACTGTTGGTTCACTTTCCATAAATGCTTGTGTCAATGCATCATTTATCTTAATGCTCCTTGATTTGTTAAGTGGATTACATTTGATTAGGCTAGTCGTACTTGTATTCTTTGTTGTGTCTTTGGCCTCTTGTGTAGGTATTCAAATGTTGTGAATAGTAAGGACTAAGCCTAAGGAGCGAGTGATCAAGGTATTCAACAAGGGAGTACATTATAGCATTAGAACAAGGTAGGTCACCTGCCTCTTCTCTCATTGCAATTGTAATTTAGGAAAGTGTCTTGTAGATTTTCACGTTGGTTGCTAGTCCCACTCATTGGGCTAGAGGGATCGTCTCTATCCACAAAGAGGATTTACCTAGACAAAACCCTATTCAAGAAGGGTGTCTTGACATCCATATGGTGAATCTACCATCCCATCTGAGCTGTTAGGGATATAACTAACTAGACAGAAGTGTATATGGAAACTGGGGTGAAGATGTCCTCATAATATGTCCCTTCTTTATGTGTATACCCTTTTACCACAAACCTAGCCTTATATTTTTCCACATTGTCATCTACAACATATTTGAACTTGTAGATCCACATAGAACCTACAACAAATATGTCTTTTGGCCTTGGCACTACCTCCAAAACATCACTCGTCATGATAGAGCTATACTCTTCTACCATGGCATCTACCCATACTTGATGTTTTGTGACCTCCTGAAAGCTAGAAGGTTCGACAACCTGAGCCACCAATGCTTGGTACCTTTCAGGCTATCTACATTGTCTTTTTTTGTCCTGGGAGTTCAAATAAACTCCTCTACATCTCTCAAATTTTGATGAATCTATCTGCTAGCTCGACCACTAATAGTGGGAGTTTTAGCCAACTCCTCATCCCGCCTCTACTGCTCCATCAACTAAGAACTCCCCAAACTTAGTGCACCTGAGGAAATACTGGTATTAGTCATAGTACTCGATCCTTGTGACTATCCTACAGCCTATCCCAATATCTTCCCCTGCTCCTAGACCAAAGAAGCTTCTCCTGATTTATTTTGATCACCTTATAGGCATCTCATGAGGTCTCCTGAAAGCTCGATCCTCCATGAATGTCATGTATCACCTTACTACAATATTCCTATTTCTAAGAATGTAGATCTTGTATGCCTTCGAGGTTTCATAATACCCAACAAAAAAAACCTTCTCTGTAGTCTGATCTAGTTTGGTATGTTTCTCATCTAGCACGTTGTAGTATGCAATGCTCCCAAAAATTTTGAGGTGACTAAACTTCTTGCTTCTTCCCTGTGAAGACTCGTTCTTGTGTTTTCTTCCCCCATTCTCTATGAGGAGTCTTTTTATGAATATATAATGTCATGTTACATGCCTATTCCCATAGAAATCTAGGAAAATCTCGGTTATATAACATTTCTTTTGCATCTCCAACAATAGTTTTGTTTTTCCACTCTGCTACGCCATTCTGCTATGGATTATTTGGAGTTTTCCATTCTCTCTTAATTCCTTCCTTTGCACAGAAATCTGTGAAGGCTTTATCAATATATTATCCACCATTATTGGAGTGAAGTTCCTCGATAGTGTTCCCTGTCACATTCTCCATGAGAGCTTTAAACTCTTTGAAACGATTGAAGACCTCATCTTTGGTCATAAAGAAGTAGATACAGGTTTTTGTGGAATGGTCATCAATGAAGGTGACGAAATATTCAGCACCGCTGAGAGCTTTACCAGACATCGAGATGAAAATATTTGAATATATTAGTCCTAACACACCATCATATTTGTTGTCACTTCTTGGAGATGTTTCCTTAGGATACTTCCGAAGTACGCATTCTATGCACACATCATCATGTCCTGTGGCAAGTTCTAGAACCCCTGTTATAGTTTCTATGAGCATCTTGAGTGATCCATTGTGTAGATGTCCCATTCTCCTATGCCATAACTCATTAAGATCCTTCGCATTACTACTACCATTACCTATTAGTTCCATTTGAGAGTAAATTTGTCACCAATATAATCTGTTACTTCGAACTCCAATATTTCTTACATTTTTCAAGATTGGGTGTTTGACATACACTTTCTTCCCTATGAAGTGAATATCATACCCATTATCCTGTAATTGGGATACTCAAATCAGGTTCATATCTAAACCTTGCACATGAAATACATCTGTAGTGCTTGCACTTGCTCTTGACTCCCTCTAAAAATCTATGGTACCTCTCCCCACTAGAGTACGTTTACTCCTATTTCCCATAGTAATCTATAATTCCATCTACTCCTCCTTGTAGCTAGAGAAATATTCTCTAACCCCTATCATGTGAGATGATGCTCCACTGTCTATATACTATACACCTTGTGAAGTTGATCTTGATAAGAAAGAAAATTCATCCTCCAATCTGGAAGACAAATCTGAAGTCTCATGAATGTCACTTTTGTCCATGGTTATGTTGAACAATTTATAGTGTGTTATTCGTCTTTCACCTAACACTAGTTTTGCACTAGAAATCTGCTACAAAACCTTCTGTGTCTCACTTAGAGATATTCCCAATGGGAATAACCGAGTTGCTCCCTTTGCATTTCAAATCAATTGAACTGGAAGAATCGAATTTTTCTTCCCCTTTCTTTGAAAAATCAAACTTTCTCAAGCAACTCGGCCTCCTGGAAAAAAGACTTTGGTGCCCTTGAGAATTTTGACCTGCTTCCCTTGCTAAGCAACGAAATTCCTTTCCTTCATTTCCGACCTCTCCAGTTGATCAGTTGTGCTCTTATACCATGTCAATGTTTTTATCTATTATTGTAACTTGAAATTATTCTTCTAAATGTAAATCTACTTATGCAGTATGAATAAAATCACAACTGCAATTTTCACCATAAAAATATTGCAAAAAATAAAATACTAAAAACTAAGAAATTCTAGCACACACATAAGAATTTTTACACATTTATTTATGGACAATTGTCCCTGGAAAAACCAAATGCAGGTAAACTGGTGCAACAGATCAGGGTTTTATTATTATTCTTCAACATCAATTCTAAGTATAATAATTTATATGCTAGACTGGCAATCTAATATACAGGAAAAATTATTGTGAGAATTTTCTCTCACCCCACAACTAATTTTTTCCTCCAAAATTACCTCCCTAGCTTCTGTGCCGAGCCTCCCATGTCTCTCTCTATGCAGTTCTTACGCTGACACTACGTAGATCTTGACCTTCCTTCATTTTCCACTTCTAGGAACTAGAAAAATTCCTCCTGGAATGATGCTACCCTCCTCTTCCACCTTCTACTCACCCTTTGGCTCTATCTTCTCTATTTAATTACTACCAATGAGAAAATCAAACTTCCTATGCAACTGAGTATCTACACTGGTGTATTCCTAATCACCACATAGATATCCTCTTAAGATCCATTGTTGGAGTACCAACAACCAAGATTAAAATTTAATGAATGACTAGGATCATCTCTAGATTGATCCGGGTGAGCTTCTAGATTATTCTCACCTTATCTCAATTAATACTTATTAATTAACCATATTCCCTAAGTTTAAACTTAGGAAATATTTAAAAAATGGTTAATAATCTAATTGAGACACTTCTAGGCAGAATTTCCAGAAACAAATTTTGGATTTTGGGGATCTCATGTATTCTAGCATCTCCACCAAATTTTGTGGTAGAAAACATCTAACGCTACAAAAAATATAAGGTTCTTATTGGGACAAATAACATATTATTGATTTAAAATAGTGATTAAGAAGTATATTAATTTCCAAATGTTTGAGTTTGAAAATGAGATGAAATAATAGATTTCATTGGTTTTTTTTAGGTTGTTTCATGTGATGATCAGGGGTTAGTGCCTTGTATGAGTTGGTATTAACAAAATTTGTTGTAAATTGAGGTTGGAACTTGAATTTACACCATAATAAAATACAATTTTTCTTTGTTCTACCATATAGGCTTCCACACTACTTCTCATGTTCTACATTTCATGTGAATGATTCCTTTTTGTGGTGTTTATTGGATTTGTTTGATTAATTAAGTGTGAAATTTTATATTATACGGATTCATCCCCTCCCTCACAATATTCTTTGATTCCCAACAATTGGTATCATAATGAGTTCATTCAGAAATAGCTTAACAGTTGGAAGGTATATTTGTATGTAATCATGGCTAGTCGGGATGTAATCTCTTCAAATAGAGCACCAATATCGAAGGTTTTAACCCTGTATAGATATTACGGACAAACAAATCCTTAAAAAAACAGAAAATATAGAATGACGAGAACAAAAAGTATACATATATATTTTTCTCCTAGAACCTGGAATTAGAAAAACCAAGTTGATTTTTCATTATATTCCTTTCAATGTTAAAATACATTAGATACACATTGAAGTAGTCATAAACCCCAATTACATTAACCTTTGATTAGAACATAATTGTGGTTCTTTTGGTTGAATCTACAAAACCATGAGAAATACCATAATGTGTAAAATCATGCTAAAAAACATGTGTAAAACCATGAGTGGGTTTGCCCAAAAAATAAATGAATTGCGGTGTTTCCCTGAACCCCATGTAGGGGAGCTAACACCTAGCTTTTCCTGATATAACATATCAGCGTGTGGAGCTATTCGTGCAAATAATATAACACATACCAAAAAAAACTTTAATGGAACCAATTATGTGTTCTGGAAAGTAAAAATGAAGCCTACGTAATGTCTTGTAGTGTTGATGTATGGGCTTTTGTAAAAGTTGGATACATAGTTCCAACAACTCCTCCAACAGATCCAAATGAAACCATAGTGTGCTCAAGTAAAGTAAAGGCTAGAAATTCAAAATTGTTTGCTCTTAAGCAATATGAACTAATCAAAGTGATGCACTAAAAAGTTTCTAAGGAGGTCCCAAATTAACTTAAGAATAGCTACGAAGGGGACTCCAAAATAAAGAAAGAAAAACTTCAAACTCATAGAATGAGGTTTGAAATTTTAAAGATGAATGATGATGAAAGTATTTCATAATACTTTCTTAGAGATGATGCAATAGTTATCATGATTGAAGTCCTTAATGAGAAACTTGATGAACATATAGTGGTTCAAGCATGATCTAGGTGGATATTGGTGGCCACCTACCTCTTCCACTTGAATCTCAACACTATTTCTTATTAGTTTCCTGTTGCTCAACACAATTTCCTATTTTGACAATTTTCTAATTTTGGTATCCTTTAGGTTCTTAACATCTAGAGACATTTTGAGGCTCTAAAAGATATCTTTTTGGGAAATAGGAAAGCATGCTTCTTTAATAGATGTTTTTGGTATGATGTTGTTTTCCTCAGATATATAGTTCAAATAGGTTATTGTTCGTGCCAAACATAGATCATACGTGAAAGTTCTGACCTTGGGAAGTTGACGTTCTAACTGACTCCATCGGGGCCCATAAGCTTTTGGTGCTTCATATCATACAGTTAGTTTTTTTGGATTTGTAGGGTTTCTCATTGTTGCTTCATTATAAAATCGCCTTGGGGCCTCATTTTAACATAGTTTAGAAGGAATGCAGCCATCACATCTCTTCTCACAGATAATGTTAGGTCCCTATAATACTAGTGTAGCCCCATTATTTTTATTATTAGTGTAGACCCCTTAGAGTTATTGTTAGTGGTGCCCCCTCTTGTTATTTACGTGCCCATGTAGATCCCATATTATTATTATTGTTCCCCATATAAGCCCAATAATTTTATTGTTGTGTCCTTACATTATTATTGTTATGTAGGCTTTGATTATATTATTACCCCTTAGACTCTTATATATAAAAGGGATGTCTCTTCATTTGTATCATCCAAGAATTGTTCATTTATATGATTTAAAGGAGGTTCCCCCCTTAAAGATACTATTATTTAGGTAGTTAATCTATCTTTTCTTTTGTTTTGTGAGCTGGTTGCATAACATTTGGTTTTAGAGCTTTGGATTCTAGGGTTTTTCTACTTCAAACAGGTCATTTTGGAATTTTTGCTATAACTATTTTTCTATGAAGCTTAAAAAGTTGAAAGTTTGACCATGTGGAGATGAAATAATTTTGAAAGTTTTGTAGAAATTTTAGATATTTTTCGCTATATTTTCTGAGATATGGCTTGAAGAAGTTAGGGCTTTGACATGCTCCAAAATTCAGTGTCAAATAGGTGACCTAGGGAAAATCATCATAAATTTCTTCTCAAGAATCACGTTTGAATTATGTAAAAAGTGACTGAAATTACACAAACTTTAGTTTTTGTGTATCAATTTCAAGGTTGAAGGTTGAAACTGTGACACATGGCATCCTATACCAGTTTTCTCCACTGAACTAGTCCATAATCAAGTCATTGTGGGAGATTTGGCATAGCATTATATTTAACAGTAAATTCTTGGTCTAACATGTGGCATTGGAAAGAAGATTCAGAGTGCTACCACAATATCGAATTTAAATTTGCAGGCGTTTTGTTTCAAAAATCAATCTAAGTAATTCAAAGGGCATAGTAAATCATATATATCGTTATTTGGTTCCAATATGCCTCGAAACAAAAATTTGGATACTCCTAATATGAAACTAGAAATCTCTACTATGACACATGAAGAACAAGAAGAAATACAACATGATATATAAAAGTTACATGATCAAGTGCAACAAATTTCACTCTAGAAAAGAATAAACAATAATGAAATGGAATCTAAGATGGATGTCTTGAAGAATGGGTTAAAATCAGTAATGGAAGGTTTGAAGGATGGATGAAAAGAAGACATCAAAGGTTTGAAGGAAGGTTTCACAAAGTTGCTACAATAAATTTTTCCTAATGACGGAAAGGTATTCCATGAAATTCAAGATCAGAACAAAAGGAACATTAATCATGATTTTACAGACTCAAACTCTAGATTGAAGACCAACCACATTCCAAATATGAGGAAGTTTGATGGAAAGGATTTGGTAACATGGATACTACAAATGAAGCAAAATTTTTATCTACATGATGTGAAATACACAAAAAATTTACACATTGAATATTTATATTTAGAACCCAATCAATTTGTATGGTATCAATGGATTTGTTCTCATAAACCACTTGTCACTTGGTCAATTTTTACGAAGGAAATGATTACAAATTATGAGGGTACAAAGAGAAACACCTTTTTTAGCCAATTAATAAATCTCAAGAAAAAGTGTTCAATGGCTTAGCACGTTGAAGATTTCCAAAAATTAAACATCCGGGTATCTGATATTCTAGAGGAGCATATGATTTACTTCTTCATAGGGACTTTAAAGGATAACATCTAGCATGAGGTTTTCCTTTAGGAACATGATTCATTGGAAGTAATTTAGGGTGGCAAGAAATGTTGAAAGAAAAATTATGGAAACAGGAAAGTCTACCACTCACAACTATAAAGATGGAAGAATTGCTAATCCTAGCCTTCCACAACATATAAGGTTTACACCACAACTGTAACACCCTCCTCCCAAATCTACCCAAGCAACTGAAAAACTAGTGTAAACATGTGACGTGAAGCCACCATGATATGATTTGCCCTCCCTAGTCACATTAAGGAAGTGGAACCGATGGAAACACACTATACAGGCATTAATCATTCACTACATGACCCTTAGGAACCAATCCAATATTTTATATCACTTGCCTTGGGGTCCCACTAAAATTTTGGACAAATTAAGCATCAGTTGCTCCCATGCTACATGCATGAGGGTGACTAGACACCCAAAGTCACTCTCACAAGCTTGCCTGCTAGCGACCAGAGACTAAATCTATCAATGCTATGCCAACAACTCTAGGATTTGAGCCAATGTTTTAGGCCCAGAGCCCAAGTTACTGGCTAGAATTGAACCATCTCTTCAAATCACTAAAGTAACATGGAAATGGTAGTACTAAATCAAATACTTGTCCAAGACCTTCACTGGACCCCTACTAGCTATGACAGGAGTTTCGTCAAATATATCACGAATATTTAATCTACATGTGTAAATAATAGTTTTGAGCATAGGGGTCTCCTACTTAGATAAGAATCTCTAAGAACAATTGATGCGACAACACATCAATTGTCATTCCATCCATTATGTCATAGATACATTGATAATTTAATTACAATTTAGAGAAGAATCTTCGGCGAAAATCACATAGAGATAATTTTGTCGACGCGTTTCGAACCAACCAGTGTGGTTCATCATCAGGACAAGTTGAATGAGCAGATCTTGCTATGCATTATAAATAGATCGAGAAGAATATCCACGTAACAACTAGAATTTGACTGAGAAACGGCTAGTTAGACCAAAATATTTATTTATTTAATTGTTAATTTTATTTATTTATTCATTTTTATTCAAATTAGTTAATTCGGTTATTATTTTTATTAAAATAAACGTAAATTGACCATTTTATAAATATATATTAAAATAAGTGAATTAATATACTCATAAAATAATCGAGTAATTAGAAATAGATAATAGTTGACTATATTTTAAATAAATATAGGTTAATTATATTTTAAATAAAATATCAGATAAAGGGAGATTTAAATAATTTAAATCAACGAGGTTATATAAATATTAGTCAGTTGTATAAGTTAAAAATAGAATATTCTATAAATAGTTAATTCTATTTTAAA
>APFE030920590.1:181721-200228 GCA_000404065.3 Pinus taeda | reverse complement strand
AATTAACTATTTATAGAATATTCTATTTTTAACTTATACAACTGACTAATATTTATATAACCTCGTTGATTTAAATTATTTAAATCTCCCTTTATCTGATATTTTATTTAAAATATAATTAACCTATATTTATTTAAAATATAGTCAACTATTATCTATTTCTAATTACTCGATTATTTTATGAGTATATTAATTCACTTATTTTAATATATATTTATAAAATTGTCAATTTACGTTAATTTAATAAAAAAAATTAATAACCGAATTAACTAATTTGAATAAAAATGGATAAATAAATAAATAAATAAATAAAATTAACAATTAAATAAATAAATATTTTGGTCTAACTAGCCATTTCTCAGTCAAATTCTAGCTGTTACATGGATATTCTGCCCGATCTATTTATAATGCATAGCAAGATTTGCTCATTCAACTTGTCTTGATGATGAACCACACTGGTTGGTTTGAAACACGTCGACAAAATTATCTCTATGTGATTTTCACCGAAGATTCTTCTCTAAATTGATATGGATCACAGAAGCCTAAATTCAATAACTTAATTACAAGTAAAAACATGATGAGAGCCACACATGTCTGCTGTCATAAAACACACACATAGGCAACATAATAGTAGTAAAAGCACTCATGAAAGTACAACCATATTTTTATACAAGAAAATGACCACCTCATTAGCTCAGAGGAGAAAATCAAGATGACTAAAAGATTGACCAAGTTCACAAGCCTATTTGCCAAGCTAATGCTCCCCAAGAACTAGCAAGGTTCTTTATAAAGCTTCCTAGCCTTGAAACATGTTTGTTAGTCCCTAGGGTAACTCTCTGTGTTGCCTTGGGGGAAGCGTTAGTCAACTTTAGTGAGTTTCTGGAGGTCTAAGGAGTGGTTTAGCCAAATACTATCCCTATATTCACTCATATGTCAGCCCATAAAGCAGGGAAATGTCTCGATTTGAGTGAGGAATTACTATTCCTAACGAAGTTTAACAAACAGGGAAAGAGAGATAAATCATGGAAACATCTCAGCATTTCTCATGATAAGCCTTCCCAATTCATTCATGAGATAAATCATGGAAACATCTCAGCATTTGCCCAAGAGGACTCATGAACGAATTGGGAAGGCTTATCCTCTCATGCTATATATTTGAGGCTTGGGGAATTGTGAAATAGGTCAAAGTATTGAAAGGATTGCCTATTGACTGTCAAAGCATTGCATTAGACATTGGCTCATCAAGACGTTAAGAAGAGAGAGAGAGAGAGGAGATAGAGGAGTAAGGGAAGCTTGATGCAACTGATGGTTGTAATCATTCTTTCCTACCATTAATATAGACCTACAGTTGTGTTGTCTACTCCATGGCATTGGTATTGTGATTTATTTACATGTATATGCAACACTATTGATTATGAGTAGCTTAGGTATGTGTAGTTAGATATCCTTATGCATTATTGTATTGATTATCAAGGTTATATGTTGTGATATTATGCCTCATCTTGTTTATGTGTAGTTATTGATCTAGGAGCTAGCTGAGGGGTCTTCCACTCCACTACTTGGAGTGCTCCAACAACACCACACCAAGATTTAAGGTAACAATCTTCCTTCTTACTTCGATTATCATTTCATTAATATGGATCTGTGCATGTATCTTTGTGCTAGCTGCAACTAATGTGACTATCTTCCAAGGATCCCGGGAAGATCCTTAAGGGTATTTCCATCACAATCACCCATGCATTAATCCCTATAGCAGAATTGGCGACTCCACTAGGGACTATACTTAGTTCTCGGTTATCTCCTTGAAAGTTCCCAGATCTCTCTTTTTCCAGGCCCTCTTGTAGTTCTTGATTCCCTTTCTGACCACTCAAGAATGTTCTATACCCTTCTCATAGTGCTCAACCCTTGATCTAGTCCCAACAAACTCCTTTGAGAACTTCTTCCATAGTAATGCACCCCAACAGTGAAACCGGTGCTTTATAAAGTACCGTTTCCTTGCAAATAGAGCGTTAGTGTAGCCACTAACTCTCTGTCCTCTGTTGAAGTGCATTAGCTAGCCAAATCTTGATAAACAACCATTTTTGTGAACTCCTAGGTTGGGGAAGCTACTAGTAGGCCGATCAAGGATCTAGAGTTGTGCATGTTTGTTTGGCTATTTTTTTCTTGAACAAGTTTTTCTTTTTAGGAAAATAGATTTACTGCTTATGTTTTTCATAAAAAAGAAAATACAAATTTTTTACAGTTTTTCGGCTTGGTTAGATTCCACATTTATTTGGTTTTAAATTTTTTTAGAGAGAATTGCATGTCTGTATGTTGTGCTTGTGTTTTACCATATTGGATGCATGGTAAATATTGATGTATAAATGACCCTTTCCTTGTAGAAGCAACTCATTCATCGAAGTGAAATTAAAAGAATTTTTTCTACATGGTTTGTGTCAGAGTCCCACGTAACTCGATATGTCAACACCCCCACCGAAGACATTAACAAAGTACATTTAAAATTTACATCGTAATAAAATCAATCAGAAACTCTTTTGTGAGTAAACACACATATTAGTCTAGGCTAGGATCTTCGGTTAGGTAGTTGTGAGTTAACTACCCAAGATCATAAATCGAGACTAGTGTCATTAACGAGGGAAATCCTTCTACACTCATACTATCTGGGACCACTCTAGTCAAAGTGGAGCTAAATACAAGACAAAATTGGATTGTGAAAGAAGGTAGCTCGCCTTTGATTACAACTCCTTTGGTTATTCTGTGTATCAGGGATCCCTTCGGGGATATCAAAGCTGAGTCTAGGACTCAAGTATCTTTCCCACATAGCATACTGTATGTGACTATGTTCCCTATGGTAGTGTCTGTGATCTGAGGTAACCATAGTGGCCATAATTTTTAGGGACAAACACAAGGTGACTAGGGCGGGCTTTGTTGGTACCTAAACAGATGAACCTACTCTGTCATCAATTTTTTGGGAGGGTTCTTGTCTTCATGAGAGTACTTGGCCCCTTAATCGAAGGTTTGAGAAAAGCTCAAGAGTAATTGTAACTATACATTTTGCCAACTCTCTCTTTTATCCATTGTGATACTAGGTTTTATCTCGAGCAAAAGGTGGTTATTAGAGAGGGTCATACCCTTTTCTTGCTAATTGAATTATTTAGAATATTTTTTATTTTTTAGGTGCCAGTTTGTTATCACTGAGACTATAGTACATAACGGTCACCGTGGCTACATACGGCCCTCATCGTCAATATAGACAACTACAAGGTATTCCTCCACTAACTGTGGAGGATCCACGGAGCCCCAGTGAGTTGGATTACCCATCTTCAAGTAATTAGTCTCTAATATCTAACACTGAATTGGTCTATACATCCCATGAATCAAGTCTACCGCAATATTTCTTTGCTGAAGGTTTCATCCATCCATATAATTATCCGATCATGAATCCATTGGGACTGCTATTAATACAAGGTGCACCTATACCTCCTATGTCTTCCACTGTACCTATACCACCATCCCATCGACGACTAATGGGTTGTGGGATTTTGTGGACACTTTTGTTCCGCCCTCACTTCCCTAGTCAACAATTAGTACTACACCGTTGATGGAAAACCCCGCTATCCCAATTGTGCCCAATCCGAGCACCATAGTTACACCCAACACGATTGGAACCTAGTAGATACCGATTTCTGTCCCTTTTATGTCAGCTCCTAGACCTTCGGCAAGCACTCCATATAGTTCTTCTTATAATTATCCTTATACTACAGTTAACATGGGTCCCTTCAACAACCCCTTTTTTGGAATCCTTTGTTTAGTTCCAACCCCCAGGTTCAAATGCCTAGGGGCATTGTTCCCAACATGCACATATTGACCGGGAACATTACTGTTCCCCCTTCGTTCACAGGAAAAATTGGACAGTCATTGATTGACATGAATCCTCCATATGTCAGTCGAGGGCTGACAATCAACTATGCGGCCAATAAGATCCCTCAACCAGGTCTCGCTCAATCCATTTGGGCACCCCATTCCCAACCTCAAATGAGTCAAGGGCACACTTATTATCCTGGGGGAAATCAGGCATATATCCCCTATCCTAACAATCCCTATGGAAAGCCACAATATATGACTATGCCCCAAGGAAATTATTATTCTGCAAATCCTATGTATAATGTTGGGAAAAATATTATGGGGGGACCTTAAGGACCCTCAAGTCATTTGTCATCACCTTGGTCCAAATCGGGGGCATCAAACACTTTTCCTTTCTTGGCAACACTTGACATCCCCTATTTGAACAAACTGACCAATGACCCCATCTTTCATAACTTACTTTGGCCTCCAATCCCGCACAAAATTCCTACCAACATCCTGAAGTTAAAATGGAAACAAGGGGATGATCAAGGTACATACATCACCACCTATCATCTATGGTGCATCTCTAACTCCATGGTGGATGATAGTATCTAGCTTTAGCTCTTCCCCCACACCCTTACTGGCAATGTAGGCAAGCGGTACATTGAGTTACCATGTGCATTAGTCAATACCTTTGGTGCTTTAGTGATGGAATTTTTAAATCACTTTCAGCTACCCGTCAACTATGAAACTGGGATTGAACTCCTTACTACTTTATGCCAAGACACCACCACCCACATCTCCGATCACATCCATGAATGGAGACGTAGGTGGAGGCTAGTCAAAGTGCCCCTCCCATATTATCTTTTAGTGGATTGGTTCTAGAAATCTCCTCCCCAAAATCCCTAAGGATGTTGCCTTAGGTGGTGTGGTCACTCAAGACCAATCCATTTGTTGTGCCCAACACTTAGTTTTGATTTATTCTTAGTCTGGCACATTTACGATGTCATCCCTAATGCCCCCAGAACTTCCAATTCTCCCGCTACTCAACAACTTAGTGCGCACACTGATGGTATTATCAGTGTTACCTTCGAGGATACTGTAAAACAACTTAGCGGACACATTGCTTAGTTGTCTGCTAATCCCACTACCCAATCGGCTACTCTTCCTACTGTTGTGATAAAAACTGTGCAATCTACACCAAAAGCTAATGGTAAGAATAAGAAGAATAAGAAAAATATGAATCCTTTTGAAGAACAGTCGGCCAATAAGTCCAACCCAAAACAGAAAGTTGTTGCACCACTTGACAATGGAAAGGAAAAAGCTATCAAGTTCCCTTGCAAGATCTATATGGAAGACCATATGACACATCGTTGTCCCCACATCCAAGAATTCACATATCTCCTTGCTCAAAAGGACATTGATTGGACCCTTATGGTCCTAAACAACCCTTTCTCTACTCAGCAGTAGCAGAATCTTATTGCGAACCAACCTCAACCCCCGCAAAGGGACAATGGTGGTTCACATCATCTTCAGCTGGTGAAGGACCATCCACCATTTATAGCTTTGAAATGGTTGATCTTCAAACAAGAGCCAAAAATTAAGGAGCTCTAGTTGCTAATGCTGAGGAAGCTTCCTCGAGCTCACACCCATCGCTACCCAATGATCTTCATATCGAACGATCAGTTGTTTATCTTGTGATTCTCCCCTCAAAAGGGTCACTTCATTGCACAACACATAATACATTTGCACGTGCTGCCTAGAACTACAATATTGTAGAAAATTTGGTGTAAGCACCATCAACTATGTCGGCACTCAAAGTATTGCAAACTTGTCCAGTGGAAAGGAAATCTTTGCTTTCAGCTATTGGTGGGGTCAACCCTCAAGATTCAATGCTAGCAATATTCAACATTAACAAATGTAAACCCCCCCTTTCATACCAACTTCCATTTTAGGTGCAATTTTTTTCAAAAGGATGAGGGGTACATAGGTACCAGTCTTTTGAAGGGTTCTTCCTTGATGGATTGTTTTCCTCTCCCACCACCCATGGTTCCATAGATGGTTTATATGGTTTCATTAGTTCCTCATGACCTAACTGATCCTTGGATCCCCCTAGCCCCTTCAGACATTGACTCTTATGGAGAAAAAATGTCATTGTCAGTAGCCAAATTGGCCTATCAAGCCATTCAATATACATATGAGTCTCTAGTCACTTTGGTCACAACCAATGGTACCACCTCCTCTTCCCTAACTTCTCCCTCTAATGATCTCATCAATCAAGTCCTACCTTCAGACAAAGCTATTCTAGAGATCATGTGTTTAGAGGATAGAACTTGGGAAAATTATCACCATTGTATTTTGATGTATGATTTAGATGTGATACCTATAAAAATCCTATCCTTTGAAACACCTGAGATCATTCCCTCAAGTTATACAACCATCCAAACTTTGGATTCAGAGGGGAACATGGGAAATCTTTCAAAGACACTTGTTACACAGTAATTTGTCACTCTCCTGTCACTCTCCATTCCTGATCCTAGAGAACCCTAGTAGTGATTACTATGTTATACTTTCACCATGAAACGTATGCTCTTGCATCCCTTGAAGTTTAAAGAAAGTAGTCCCCACTTCCTTTAGAACATTTCCAGAGAATGCTTCTTAAAATCCAGTTTTTAAGATCAACACTCTTTCCCAGTGCCTCACCCGCGATGATGGTAGAGTTTTACACTATGACCCACGTCGATTGGTGCTACTATTAGCCCAATTCCCACGCCAGTCTACTTTTGGACTGGTTTTATAAAAGGAAGCAAAGTTTCACATTTAGAAACTTCTAGTGGCGATGTGTTGGATGTTTGTTTGGTTGGATAAGGGCCAAGAACTCCATATAAGGTTGTTTCCCCTTTAAAATAGGACCTCCCCAAGGACATAAGACCTTCTTCCCCCTTGAGTGGATCTCATTCTTATCCTCCTCTCCCTATATAAACCGCTTCCTATTACCCATTTTTGGTTACAATATCATACAATACAATACAATACAACACATAGTGAAAGTGGTGGAGAGATAGAACTAGCTCCAAAATTCTGAAATCTTTAGCTTTTGATAGAAGAAGATTAGTCTTAGATGACAAAAGACTATTCTTTGGTAGCTAAAGCATGAGGAGAGAGATTTAGAGCTTGGAAGCCATTTCATGTCAAGCTAGAGGAGGAAAAAAGTGTTGAAAAGGCATGCAGTGGGACTTGGATATCACAAAGGAGATCTCCAATGTCAAGGTTTTGGTTGTATTTCTCTTTGAAGTTTATTTTAATACAATGAATGGTTTATTTCCTATATCGGGTGTAATATTAGATTTGATATCTTAGAACTCCTTGACCTTTTAAGTATATTGGATTCGATTTAATGCTATCACATTTGCTATTGTTTCTTGGATGTTTGTTTCAGATACTTGAACGAAAGGAAGCTGGAGCAAGGAAGCAAGATCACCATCAAATGGATTAGCGTTATAAGAGGTAAGCCCTCTTATTCAATTCTACTATAAGGAAATTTACTTTAGATTTTCTTGTTTGGGGCTAGACCCACTCTCTTGGGCTAGAGGGATCATATTTGTCCGCAGAGAGGATGTTCCTACACCATAAATTGGCGACCATACTGGGGAAATACATCTCCTCTTCATCACTTTGTTTTTTCTACTTGTGTGCCTAGTTAGTTTATTTATGGTATTCTACATCTATATTGACCTGTTTGAAGGCATACAGACACTAGCCCACCTTCTGATGTGTTAAGTCTAGCCTTGTGTGAAGTTCTTTTTTATTTTCTATTTGAATCCCTCGATTAGCGCTAGTTTTAGTCAAACAGTCACACCGATCAGCACCAGTTTTAGCCTAATAGTCGCGCTGGACCCCCTTTTAGCGCTAGTTTCAGCCAAAAATTCATGCTAGTTTCTGAGTCAAGAAAAATCATAGTTTCTCCCATTCCAGTGCCAGTTTGTCTTGACCCTCAGACTCTCTTCTTCCACCCAGAAGTGACTAGGATGCTTTGTTTGTTGGGTTTGATTGATTGATTGGCTTGAAGTTTCATTGCTTGATTTTTGAGTTTTTTGGATGGTTTCTATGACCCTAGGGAATCTAGGTCAATTACCATTCATTTGTTTGTTTACTCATTGTGTCAAGTTTCTGATTTGCTGCTTCATTTAATCCATCTTTCAGTCGCAACATCTTCATTGCTTCATTTTAAATTGAATGAGTATCATTTTTTCTCTTATTTCGAGTGTCTCTTTTCTCTTTCCGAGCATAGATTACATTGCTTGGTTTGTCGATTCAAGCATTTATATGCTCGGTTTGTTCGATTCAAGGAAGAAGTTGCTTTTAGTTTCATTATCATGCTTTGGATTTGATTGATGCTTGTTTGTTCGGAATTGTGAAAATTTTCATTAAAGTGCTTTATTTGAAAGATTCATTTTGCATTTTATGAAAAGAAGAACATCATTCTAGTTTACTTAAGTGAAAATATTGCATTAGTGACATTATTGAGAAACTAGAATTTCATCATCATAGGCATGAGAAATGATTTTTTTTTTTTATTAAAGGAATATTAAATTCATTTAGGACACGTATTAATAAATGATTTCATTCTTTGGTTGTTGCGTTGATTGTGTGTGCTCTATCCCTCAATTAATGTAAACTTTCATTGAAGATAAAGATTTCTTTTCTCATATAGATGCATATAGAAGTTTTCAGATGATAGCAGTAAGGCCTTGAAATTGAAACCTAATTCAAGATAAACTGTTAAAATTTATTGAACTAACCTAAGGAAGCATTGAAACATAACGATCACATTTAGTGTTCTAGGCTAGAGACGCATTTTGACGTCTTTAAACCTAGCTATTGTCATTTGAAATGATCTTGCATTAGACAACACTAGCACAAACTTGTGCTCCTTGTACTGTTGTGTATATAAAGGGAGATCCCTATAGGTTGCAATCATTTATCCATAGGAAGCCGAGTCTACTGCCTTGTAAACATGATACACCGAACACAACATTCGGGGAGATTTCCTACTCATAGTTTCTAGTTCACCGAGAGGTATCCTACAGTTGATGGTTACCTGGTAATCCTTTATGCTTAAAGTACCTTGAGTAGTCATTTTTTATCTTTACTGACTCTTTAAATTTGAAAGGATCATCAAGCACTTGTCCTTTCAAGCTCATTAAATCTGAAAGTGACTAGAGTCACCTTTCATCCTTTTCTCAACTCTTAAAACATGAAAATGCAATGTTTTCCTTCAATGTCTTAAAATTACGTTCCCACTAAATATTCCTACTTAAAGTTATCTTCCTTAGTGATTATTTAGGGTCGTTTCCAATGGCAACATTTCCGTAGTTTACTAGTCAAGGATTCCCCTCTGATGGGAGTCCTAGTCCTTTTCCTTCTTTTGGAAATGCTAGCGCTCCTTATTTCGCAATGTTGTCCCTTCCTGGGTTAATTATTGGTTTACGTGTCTGGTTATTTTCAACCTCGGTAGTCCCGAGTGTCCCAAATTTTGTCTAGCCATCTCCTTCACATGAACAACACCATGTTGATTCTAAGGTTGACCTCTCACCTTCTTCACTTATTTCTTCACCCTCCTCTTCTACTTCGCCTGGTGAAAGTTTTAAATCCAGTAACCAGGAGGCTAAGAAGAAGAAGAATATGACGAAGAAGAAGAAGTCAGAGAGGCGAGAGGCCAACCATGTAGCTATTGCTCCAAATTCACTTCCTATCGACAAACCTTATGATCCTTTGCAGAAGGTAAAATTCCCTTACAAGTTATGTAAGGATGACCATCTCCTTCGAGATTGTCCCGATATTCCCAAAATCTTAGAGGTATGGTCTTGAAATGTGGATCGACCATCCCCGTCAACCTATGGAGATCATGTCGATGTTACACCCTCAGATAGCGCTGGTAAGAAGAAGGAAAAAATTAAATTCCCCTGTAGGTTATGTGAAGGAGCGCATCCACTTCACCTTTGTCCTCTTATGGATAAAGCTTCCAAAGTTTTGGAAAACCTTACAGCTCCTCAACCCCAACTTCTTCTTAGTTATCAAAGGTTTTCTTCTAACCCTCTTATTACACAACATTTTTTCACTATCCCTATACTCCCCCTTCCTTGATCCTAGATGACCTCTATAGTGAATCTCGCATGCTTTTCCTTCATGAAGAAACTCCCATTTTGTCCCTCTTCATGAGAAAACCATTTCCATTTTGTACCATTTCCCCTGAAACTTCTGTTTTACCCAGTTTACAAGACCAATGCTAAAGGCCTTTGTCTTCCCTGCACCGATGTGTAGAGATTAGCACTACTCCTCGTGCCGACTGGAGTGACTGAGTTGTGTTTCAGATGCACCGGTCCTGTTATGGATATTTTTTAAAATTATAGCAGAAGCTTCCAACTCTAGAAGCTCCGTAACGGAAGTCTGGTAAATGGTTTGGCCGAGTGGGGTAGAGGATGACAGTTTGGGCTCCTTTCCCCTATAATGATGGAACTACCTCAAGGGATAAGTCCTTCTCTAGAAAGAAGAGGATCCATATCCCATCCATATTTCCTATATAAACCTCCCTTCTTCCCAAGCACAAGTAAGTGTGAGTGTTATAGTTGCAGAGTTTTGGTTGAGTGTTGATGCTATTTTGGTTTGGAGTAGACAAGCAAGCTATTACTAGTTGTAGCTATCTAGTTGTGTGAGGGAGAAGTGTGTTTTGTTTTGGAGTGAGGCCTAAAGGGAAGAGATTTAAAACTATTGTTGTTTGAAGCCATCATGGAATGCTAGTAGAAGTGTGTGGGAACCTAGTCTTGTCAGAGGAAGACTGCAACGTCAAGACGAATGGTTGTAATCTCTCTTGGATATTAATATATGCAACTATCGATTGATTTCCTATATGTTTTGTAATATTACATATTCATGGATTAATGTTTCTTGACTTGTTAAGTAGGTTGAATTGCAATTTGTCTATTATTATGTTTGTTGTCTGTTGTTGTTTACTTGTTTCAGGAGCTTGAAGAAGGAAGCGAGAGATAGCTGGAGCGAGCAAGTGAGGACATCATCAAACAATATAAGCGACAAAGAAGTAGGCCCTCTTGATTGTTTCTAACCTAAGAAAATCTTCCATAGAATGTATCTATTGTGGCTAGAACCATTATCGGGCTAGAGGAATTCGTTCATGTCCACACGTATAATTTTACTTCACCACAAATTGGCAACTCCATTGGGGATCCCAATCCTTTTGTTTGTCTTGGATTTCATGATTTCATGAGAACTTTTCTAGTTTCACGTTTTCCCTTTGGTTTTGTTTCTTTTCTCTTGTTTACTGGTCTGAGTATAAAATTAATAGTAGCACATTTGGTCCTTGTTTTCAATTTTTATTTTTTATTTTTCCTTAGCTACCTCAGCCGGCGCACTTAATCTATTGACAGTTGTGCCAAACAGCGCGAGTTTCTGAGAAACAATCGCGCCGACCAACCTCTAGCGCTTGTTGTTAGTTAGGCAGTAGCGTCGATGCCTGTAAGTGAAGATTAGGGATTCAACCCAATCTTGGCCAGTGTGTTCTGCTCTTGTGGTTTTAACCCCGTAAGCTTTTTGCACTGTTTTCTCCCTGATTAGAAAGCTAATTTTCATTTGGTTTTGTTTGCTTGTGGGCTTATCATCTTTTTGTTTGATTGATTGAGTCACTGAGTGGCGAGTGACACTAGGGAATCTAGTTGGTCATCTATTCAACGGTTTGAGAACTCACTAAGTTAGGTTGTAGGTGTGTTTACTCTTTGCATTTTGTTTTGGCCCTTTTTACAACTTTGACCTCTTTTTGCACAAGTTTGAAAAAGTTTTGTTTACTTGCCTGAATGTTTCTTTTCTGGCATAGATTACATTGTCAGTCTTGTGTTCGGTAAATTCGGTGTTTCATTGACCTGAAGGAACTTCTCTTTTCATGTTTTCATCTACTTGGCGAGCTTATTGTCTTGACAACTTTTTCACTGAAATATTGTATGCGAAAAGGTTGTTTCATTGTTTCATGAAAAAGTATGATATTCTAGGTTGTTGCATCATTATGTTATGATAATTTGCATCTTTTTAAAGACTAGAATTGCATCGACATTTGAAAAAGGAAGATAATTTTTTATTTTGAAAGGACTAATAGATAAGTGCTTGTCAGGAAATTAGGAATTGGAATGCATTTTTCATTAGTTTATTTTTTGAAAAGGTAAAGTAGTGAAAGATCATTTCGTTTTCAATTGCTTGATTGTTTGCATTTGATTGAGTGGTTTCTACCCTCTCTAATGTAAGCATTTCATTGAATTGAAAGGGTCTTGTCTCATTTAGTTGCATTTGAAGGCTTTTCAAGTAGCATCGCTAAGACCTAAACATTGAAATTTAACTCGAGATCAACTTTAAAATGAATTCAATTAACCTAAGGAGCGTTTGACATTAACGATCATATCTAGAAGGTATAGGCTGCAGACGTGTTCCATTGTACTTAAACATAACAACTATCATTAGCTTCGGCATTAGACATCGCTAGTACAGACTTGTGCTCCCTGTACCATCGAGTATATTAATGGGAGACCCCACTAGGCTGCAACCCTTTTATCCTTAGGAAGCCAAGTCGGCCACCTTGCAAACGTGATACACTGAACACAACATTTGGGGAAATTGCCTACTCGTACTTCTTGGTTCGTTGGGAGGTATTCTGCAGTTCACAATTTCCTAGTAATCCTATTTACCTAGATCATCTAGAGTAGTCATTTGATCTTTTTAACTCATTAAATTTAAAAGATTATCCAAGCACTTATCCTTTCACGATCATTTCCAATCAAAAGCAATAGAGTCATCTTTGTTTCTTTCTCGACTCTTAAAAAATGAAAGAGCAACAATCTTTTATGCGTCTTAATAATTGATTTCCCACAATTGAGAACATCCTGTTAGTCTTCTAACCAAATCGTGAGTTCCCTTAAAAGGACATTTTAAATCCTTGAAGTTATTTGTTCCTTCGACTAAGAGAAGGTCATCGTGGCTGAACCATCTGGTTCACCCAATTCCTCTTCCTCTCCTCCATCTGAAAGATTGTCTGAGGAGCCATTCCTGAGTTACCAGAGTCACTAGAGGACCAAAATGTTGAACTCACAATTGTTTTGAGTGTGCAACCATTGTCATCTCGTCCTCTACCTACTTTTTATATAGGGTCATATGTTGATCTTGGTCTGGAATCTCTGGACAATCCCGTTCGAACTCCAGAGAACTCGCCGACCACCAACGGTCAGCTTGGACTGGTATTCTTGTTAGAAAATTATATATTACATAGCAATGGAACACATAAAATATTGCAGAAATATAAACACAGAAAACACATAAAACAAGAGAGACAAAGATATACGTGGTTCACCCAGTTTGGGCTACATCCATGGAGAAACAACCAGTCCTTATTTTATTATATTATCTAGCAAACTGAAGAGATACAACCTACAGTAGATCCGATGTAACTCCCTCTTCATTCTCAATCTCCTCTCTCTTCCTCACTCAGAATATAGATCTACATAGACACAATATAGTTCCCTCATATATAGTGAGGGGTTGCCTTCTAGGGCAAAAAACCCTAAATTAAACATAATTTCTACCGTCAGATCATCCGCCTAATGAACATCCTATATTGACTAGAAATTACCAGACTTTTACAAGGCAATTTTACATCTATTTTTGCTTCGAGGGGGCTGCCCAACCGAGGGGATCAACCCCCTCGAACCCTCACAAGGGGGAACAAGTCCCCCCCGCACCCCCCCGTGGAGGGGTGTATAGTCTTCCTTGGGTATACATTCGACTGAGACCTTTGAATACAAAAGATAATCAGGCTCCACACCCAACAATTCTTTCCTCTGAACCCTCTATTTGACGTTGTTGAGATATCACCGTCGCATCCTTACAATTCGTACAACTAGCTGGGTGTTCCTTTGGGACTATCCCCTAGTACACATTCAGCCATTCGTTGTCATTTTTTTTCAAACATGGAACCCGAAGGCGATGATCCAGTCACTTCTCTTGATGAGTCTGAAGTTTCTACTCCAGACATTGTTGAGGGGGAAGAATTGCAATTGTATTTTGCTCTTGAGGGTTTTCCTTTTTTGAAAGGTATTCCTGCCAGTTTTCCACCCAAGTATGTGTCTTTGGGGCACATGGTTTCAGGAACACCTAGTGCCACATCACTTACTATAATCTTGTATGGGCATTAGGCTTCAGACCTACATCAGGTCCACTCGTCACGAACACGACTTCCCAACAGGCTGTTACTTCAGTCCTGGTGCAACACACCGTTCTGAATACTCTTATATCATTGATCCCAGTTACATGTCAGACACAACTAGAAGTTTCAAACATGTCTCTATCAGTTCCTCCATCCCACTAGTCAGTGGCGATATTGTGCCACTACCTGGGGGCCCGAATCTGAATATTTCTATGGTGTCAGGTGCCACTAGTGTGAGAGGCTCACAAGCCCACATGCTTGGTATAAACCAAACTTCTTCTAGTATTATTTATAACCCTACTGATCCTACTAGATCAAGCAATGTCTAGTACCAATAGGCTCAGAATCCCGTTGGTCCATCTAGATCAAGCAATGTTTAGTATCAGCGGCTCTATAGGGCTCAGGTCTAATACCAAAATCCTTACATTCCATATGGTTCTCAAGGATTGGTTAACTAACCTTACACCCTCCAATCTGGGTAGTACATCCAACCTAACTATGACCAAATTCAGTTTGGTAATTTCCTGGGCACTATTCAAATACCCTTACAACAACAAGGACAACCTATACAACAACAAGGGCATCCTTTGTTACCGCAAGGGCAACCTTTGTTGCAGCAAGGGATCTTTGCGCAACAACAAGGGAAAATTATCCCACGGCAAGGTCACCTACAACAACCACAAGGTCAATCCTTACAAGAGTTGCAACAAGCCGCGCAGTAACAGATGCAATATGCTCCGCACACCTCTCAACCCATACCCTCATAGGGCCAACCTATGTAACCCTAGGGACAAATTTTGTAACCGCAAGGTCAACCCTTGTAGTAGCAAAAACAACCAAGGTAAAAACAACCCTTGTATACATACCAACAATGTCAACCCTTGTAGGGGTAGGGTCAAGGTCAAGTCTTGCAGCAGCAGGCCCAAAAACCACATGTCCCAGGTCAACAGGTTCAAAATCCTGTCAACCAAGGGCACCAGGTACAAAATCCCTATGTCCAAGAGCAACAAATGTATCAACCTTATTCCCAAGGACTGCAGGTCCAGAATCCTCTTATTCAGGGACAATAGGTTCATCAGCTATATGTTCAAGGACAACATGTCCCATATCCATAAGTCCAAGGTCAACAGGCTCAACAACCTTTTAACCTGTACGTTGCTTATCAACAACCTATGCTTAGACAGTTTCAAGGTATTCAAGGTCAAAATCCTCCCTATGGTCAAGGTAATCTGCAATGGGGACAACCTCAGATGCCATATGGCCAAAATCCCCCACTATGGGGCCAAAATCCTTACCAGCAGGGATGGGATCCTCCCTACAGACCTGCTTATTGACCTCCATGCCTTTTAACATTCAATTACCTTTCTTGGCTACACTTGAGTTGCTAGATGTATGGTGCCTTACGAATGATCTGATCCTTCATTTGTCGTACTGGCCTCCAGTGCCATCCAAGATACCAAGTGATTGCCCAAAGTTCGATGGAAAAGCTAAAGAAGATCCTCAGGTCCATGTGATGACATATCACCTCTGGTGCTAGTCTAACTTGTACATGGATGATTCCATTTGTCTTCATCTTTTTCAACGAAACTTCACAGGTGCTGTAGTGAAATGGTACATCAAGCTACCTCGAAGTACTTACCATGACTTTAACTCTTTAGCCATGGCTTTCCTCACGCATTTTCAGTTGCCAGTTCGCTATGAAACTGACACCTATTTGCTCACATCGCTTAAGCAAGATACTATGACACACATCTCTGATCACATCCATGAATGGAGATGTAGATGATGCCTGATCAAATTTGAGATTGTTGATCAGCTGCTCACTGAATGGTTTACCAAATCATTCGTAGCCCAATTTCTCGTGATATAGCTATGGGTGGATGCATTACTGAAGAGGACGCCATCGCTCGTGCCTAGTACTTGGATATAGTTTACTCTCAATTTGGCACTTTATACGAGTTATTACATAATGCTTTGTAGCCATCATCCAATACCGCAGCATCAAATTCACTAGATGTTCCTTCCATTGATGGAGCTATTGGTTTAGTATCCTAGACCTTGCTAAATATTCTTCCAAACAGAAGTCGGTCTCAAATGCTGCTCCTAATAGTTCATCTCAGAATCCACCTAGCCCTGGTAAAACCTCGTAGGTCCACATTGTCCAGTCTACCACAATGGACAAATCCTCGAAAGGAAAAAAGAAAGGCAAAGGAAAAGTTAAGCCGATGCCTCGAAACAGGGTCCTCCCAAATTGTCTGCCTGGGAATATTCACAACGAAAACCTAAGTATCACTGCCTCATTTGCGAGGAGGATCACTACATTAAGGATTGTCCTCAATGATCTGAAGTTAGTCACCTACTGAAAGGGACCCCTACTATCCTCAAAGAGCCATTTCTGTCTCAGCAGACCCAAATGGTAGACCAACCCCGATCTGCTTCCTCTGGATCTCAATTGTTCATGGTGAGCACACCCATTAATGTGGCTACCCAACCGAAATACTATCAAACTCCAGCTCTGGCAGCTGGGAAAGAGAAAGAAGCTGCACCTTCTTCTTCTACCTTGAGTCCTAGTCCTTTTCCTTCTTTTGGAAATGCTGGTGCTCCTTATATGGCGACATTGTCCCTTCCTAGGTTAACCATTGGTTTACCTGTCTGATTATTTTCAACCTCGGTGATCCTGAGTGTCCCAACCCCTGCCCCACCATCTCCTACATTTGAATCATGTCACGATGATTCTCAGGTTGACCCCTCACCTTCTTCACCCTCCTCTTCTACTTCGCCTGGTGAAAGTTTGAAATCCAGTAACCAAGAGGCTAAGAAGAAGAAGATAGATAAGCGAGAGGTAGCTTGTGTGGCTATTACTCCAAATGCACCCCCCATCGACAAACCTTCTGATCCTTAGTGGAGCTAAAATTCCCTTGCAAGATGTGTAGGGGTGACCATCTCCTTAGACACTGTCCTGGCATTCACAGAGTCTTATACGTATGGTCTCAAAATCTAGATCAACCATCCCCATCGACCTCTGGAGATCATGTCGATGCTACACCTTCAACTAATGATGGTAAGAAGAAAGGGAATATTAGATTCCCCTATAGGTTATGTGAAGGAGAGCATCTTCTTCACCTTTGTCCTCTCATGGATAAAGCTTCCAAAGTTTTCAGAAACCTTGCAGCTCCTCCACCCCAACTTCCTGTTAGTTATCATAGGCTTTCTTCTGATCCTCTCCTGGTTGCTAAAGAGATTGAATTGGATTCATCTCTTGTCCATCCTCCTCTTCCCGAGCATGACTCTCTCATGTTTGTTCTTGACCAACCGTTGGTCAAAAAGAGTTTCGACTTGGTTCGGCCACCGGTTGCTCACTCGGTTCCGAAAGAGAGTGGTGGTCATATTGCTCATGTTCTTCTTGTTTCCTCAGATTCTCATGAATCGAAGCGTGACCCTCCCGTCCCGATTCTTTAGAAGAGCCCTTCTCCTATTCTTGTATAGCATGGGGGCAATCATATGATGCCCCCACCAAGTAGTTCTATCGTTTCTTTCGATTGGAGTCACTTGACTGCTTTCTGCCTCCCATCTTATGTGCCTTTCCATATTACAGTACAAGCATATAATATGGTAGTACTTGACACTATATTAGATGAAGGTGCATCTATTAACATCATGTCTTATACTACTTGGCAAGCTTTGGGTTCCCCACCACTTGTGCCTATCACCCAGAGTCTGTTGGCTTTCAACGGGGGAACTAGTCAACATTTAGGGATCCTTCTGAAGTTCCATATTAATTTGGGAGGAAAGACCATCTATATATATGTGATGGTAGTCTAAGGTCCATTATATTTCAATATTCTCCTTGGAAACGACTATGTTTATGCCATGGGAGCTCTTGTTTCTTCGCTTTTTCGTGTGGTTTTTTTTTCCGCACTTAGGGAGAATTATGACTATTAATCAACTGTCATTCATTGGTCATCATGCACCTCCTTTGCAACAATCGTCCCCTATCAGCTCTTGTTTGCAAGCAATACCTTCCTCGCCATAGGTCAATTATGTGGCTACCCGTTCCGTCTCCGCATATACTAATGATCACGCAGATGGTATAGTACATTATGTAATGGGCGCATTGGAACCTGATCTGTCATTAGTACCAGTTGACATGTATTCCTCCTAGAGTGTAGTTCTCCCGTCCAGAGAGGACCTCTTGGGGGCCATGTTTTCGTATGGTCCATGATTAGATGTTCAAGGATAGTTTGTTCCTGTATCAACCTCGTTAAAAAATGAAATAGAGGGTATGAGGATAGTTCTTGGTCTTGTGTCAAGCTTCTTAAAAAATGAAATAGGAGTCGTGAGGATAGTTCCTCATCTTGTGTCAACCTCATTAAAAAATGAAATAGGAGTCATGAGGATAGTTC